>JAYKQN010000041.1:357500-455000 GCA_036785175.1 Eupleurogrammus muticus
ATCCTTTAATAATTCCACACTGCAAAAAACAGGTAAAATGCCTTGCATTTAATGCTCGAGTCCAATATTGTGTATAGTTATCTTGAATTATCTTATTCTATTAGTAGATAATTTATCATGTTTCACCATTTTTCTTGATTTTGATCAATTTCTTCTTCTGTTTATAACAAATGGTTAATCTCGTTTAATCTTTTTTTAAAACTTAACTGACTGAAATCAGGAAAAAAATATAAATAATCTGAATTATCTGTCAAAGGAATGAGACAATTTAGGATAATTGTTCTCAATATTAAACCAATTAAAGTAAATACAAGATATTTTTACTTGTGAAGATTTCATTTTTTGTAGTGTTGAATCATTAAAGGACCATTTCACTTTAATCTAAAACACAACATTTATATTTTTTCCCCTAGTGAAACTTTTTTTTGGGGGGGGCATTCAGGAGAGGTTTGAGGATTCATTATATGTGATTCGTGTGTGTGTGTGTGTGTGTGTGTGCAGGTAAATGGGGCAGTATCCGGGGCAGTGGGCGTCTCAGTGCCTATAATCCTGACGTGGGGACTCGCCTGGCGTCGGGTAAAGAATCCCCGCAGCCCAACGGCGGCCCCAGCGAGGCGCTGTTCCTCCGCCAGCAGAAGGCGTATCTCTACATCATCGGAGACAAGGCGCAGCTGAAGGTGAGCGGCGGTCGCCACGGTAACAGCGTCTCGAGACGTGTGTTGACGTAATGTGTGTGTGTGTGTGTGTGTGTGTGTGTGTGTGTGTGTGTGTGTGTGTGTGTGTGTGTGTGTGTGTGTGTGTGTGTGTGTGTGTGTGTGTGTGTGTGTGTGTGTGTGTTAGTATGGGTTAGTTTTGTTGGCTGTTCTTTTCCAAGATGAGTTTTAGTCCTATTTGGTCAACTTGTATTCTGTTTTCCTGCTACATTATTCTAGTTTTACTTGAATAAAATCCTAATCTTAATCTAAAGTCTATCATTAGTTCGGGCTGGTGCAGCCAGGCCAACTCTCGGCACAGTGCACAGAGTGCACTAGCCGAGAGTTGGGCTGGCAAAGCCAGCCCAACTCTTAATCTTTCTCATATTTATTATTATATCTATCTATCTTCTTCCGTAAAAAGTTTGGCTCGCTTCTCCTCCTAGGGAAAAGGACAAACCCCCACAATAGTTATATCAAATCGACCGGCTCGGCCGGGAATCGTGTGGTATGACTTTTGGTGGCGATATTGGTCACTATGGCGACGTAGTCGCCATTTTTGTGCGAGATTTTGGCGCAATGCATTCCGGATGGGGAGTCCAGAGTGGTGATGTCATCGCTAGAGTGCAAAACACACAAAAAATTCCTCTGAAAAAAAAATTTCTAACTCGCAGCCGCGGCCACAGTTTTCACCGCACGTTAATAATTTTTACATCAAAACGTCGGCACGACCCTCCCGATCGCTCCAATGTGAGTAAAAAAGCGGAGAGTTGTATGGTTTTGGCGCTATGAGCCTCCAAGCGCAGCTTCGCGCTCCTGCTCTTCCTATCTCTCCCATTATAAATTTTCGCTGATTCACCCTGCATTTTTCGAAAACATTGAATTTCTAACCTGCTCCTGTGCGCACATTTTTCAAGCTACAGAAATAAAAAATACATCAACACGACCAGGAGACCCTCACCTCTCACACGATATGCTCATTTTGTTATCATGTTTCACGGTTTTTGAGTTATGAGCAGTTGTTCGGGGTCTATTTTAAATGAAACAGCCGTTTCTCCAGACACATTCAAAGCAGAGTTTGTCAGTTGGGACTTTGATGGCTCGTTTACATCAAAGAGCTTCACAGATGTGTAGGTCGCCGTAGCAACGGTCCACAGCTCCAGAATGAGAACATTTTGGCTGTGGTTTTTCCTTAATAACTTTTGATATAAAGGTTGCAGGCTCACCAAACTTTTTGAGAGAAATAAAATTAAGGCTCTGCACAAACACAAGCTAAGTTCTGTCCACTACGGCGATGTATTCACTGTTTCATTGCAAATTCATTCCCCATTTATTTCTATGCAGATAGTCTGCAGCACATTTGATTTGTGTTAACAGATACTGTAATTGATATCATAATCACCACAGAAACAACACAGCTTGGTGGCTGAGCTGTTTATTCCATCAGGCTGAAAGCTGATTGGCTGTTGGTTTTTCCTTAGTAACTTTGGATCTTAAGGTCCTATAACTACCAAACTGATGACCATGGTAACTCCAGCAATATGACAGACTGACAGCTGATTGGCTGTTGGATTTTCCTTAATAACTTTGGATCTAAATGTCCGACACATACCAAACTTGGCAGTAATGATCAGAGGGAGCGCAGGATCACATCCCTGGCATCAAAATGTTTTAAAAAGCCACAGGAACGTCCCGATGCCCAGTCTGCAGCACATTTGATTTGTGTTAACAGATACTGTAATTGATATCATAATCACCACAGAAACAACACAGCTTGCTGGCTGAGCTGTTTATTCCATCAGGCTGAAAGCTGATTGGTTAGTGGTTTTTCCTTAATACCTATAGATCTTAAGGTCCTATAACTACCAAACTGATGACCATGGTAACTCAAGCAATATGATAGACCGACAGCTGATTGGCTGTTGGATTTTCCTTAATAACTTTGAATCTAAATGTCCAACACATACCAAACTTGCCAGTAATGACCAGAGGGACCCTAGGATCACATCCTTAGCATCAAAAGTTTTTAAAAGGCCACAGTAGAGTCCCGACGCCCAACGGCCCAGCCCGAACTCTCACAATTGCCGCGGGAATTGTCTAGTTAGTTCGGGCTGGTGCAGCCAGGCCAACTCTCGGCACAGTGCACAGAGTGCACTAGCCGAGAGTTGGGCTGGCGAAGCCAGCCCAACTCTTAATCTTTCTCATATTTATTATTATATCTATCTATCTTCTTCCGTAAAAAGTTTGGCTCGCTTCTCCTCCTAGGGGAAAGGACAAACCCCCACAATAGTTATATCAAATCGACCGGCTCGGCCGGGAATCGTGTGGTATGTCTTTTGGTGGCGATATTGGTTACTATGGCGACGTAGTCGCCATTTTTGTGCGAGATTTTGGCGCAATGCATTCCGGATGGGGAGTCCAGAGTGGTGATGTCATCGCTAGAGTGCAAAACACACAAAAAATTCCTCTGAAAAAAAATTTTCTAACTCGCAGCCGCGGCCACAGTTTTCACCGCACGTTAATAATTTTTACATCAAAACGTCGGCACGACCCTCCCGATCGCTCCAATGTGAGTAAAAAAGCGGAGAGTTGTATGGTTTTGGCGCTATGAGCCTCCAAGCGCAGCTTCGCGCTCCTCCTCTTCCTATCTCTCCCATTATAAATTTTCGCTGATTCACCCTGCATTTTTCTAAAACATTGAATTTCTAACCTGCTCCTGTGCGCACATTTTTCAAGCTACAGAAATAAGAAATACATCAACACGACCAGGAGACCCTCACCTCTCACACGATATGCTCATTTTGTTATCATGTTTCACGGTTTTTGAGTTATGAGCAGTTGTTCGGGGTCTATTTTAAATGAAACAGCCGTTTCTCCAGACACATTCAAAGCAGAGTTTGTCAGTTGGGACTTTGATGGCTCGTTTACATCAAAGAGCTTCACAGATGTGTAGGTCGCCGTAGCAACGGTCCACAGCTCCAGAATGAGAACATTTTGGCTGTGGTTTTTCCTTAATAACTTTTGATATAAAGGTTGTATCCTCACCAAACTTTGTGAGAGCAATACAATAAAAGCTCTGCACTATTATAAGCTAAGTTCTGTCCACTACGGCGATGTATTCACTGTTTCAGTGCAAATTCATTCCCCATTTATTTCTATGGAGATAGTCTGCAGCACATTTGATTTGTGTTAACAGATACTGTAATTGATATCATAATCACCACAGAAACAACACAGCTTGGTGGCTGAGCTGTTTATTCGATCAGGCTGAAAGCTGATTGGTTAGTGGTTTTTCCTTAATAACTTTAGATCTTAAGGTTCTATAACTACCAAACTGATGACCATGGTAACTCCAGTAATATGACAGACTGACAGCTGATTGGCTGTTGGATTTTCCTTAATAACTTTGGATCTAAATGTCCGACACATACCAAACTTGGCAGTAATGATCAGAGGGAGCGCAGGATCACATCCCTGGCATCAAAATGTTTTAAAAAGCCACAGGAACGTCCCAATGCCCAGTATGCAGCACATTTGATTTGTGTTAACAGATGCTGTAATTGATATCATAATCACCACAGAAACAACACAGCTTGGTGGCTGAGTAAATTACTCCATCAGGCTGAAAGCTGATTGGTTGCTGGTTTTTCCTTAATAACTTTGGATCTAAATGTCCGACACATACCAAACTTGGCAGTAATGATCAGAAAGACATCAGCATCCCACCTGTTGTGTTGAACTTCTGTATTAAGCCACAGTAGAGTCCCGACGCCCAACGGCCCAGCCCGAACTCTCACAATTGCCGCGGGAATTGTCTAGTTAGTTCGGGCTGGTGCAGCCAGGCCAACTCTCGGCACAGTGCACAGAGTGCACTCGCCGAGAGTTGGGCTGGCTTCGCCAGCCCAACTCTTAATCTTTCTCATATTTATTATATCTATCTATCTATCTATCTATCTTCTTCCGTAAAAAGTTTGGCTCGCTTCTCCTCCTAGGGAAAAGGACAAACCCCCACAATAGTTATATCAAATCGACCGGCTCGGCCGGGAATCGTGTGGTATGTCTTTTGGTGGCGATATTGGTTACTATGGCGACGTAGTCGCCATTTTTGTGCGAGATTTTGGCGCAATGCATTCCGGATGGGGAGTCTAGAGTGGTGATGTCATCAGTAGAGTGCAAAACACACAAAAAATTCCTCTGAAAAAAAATTTCTAACTCGCAGCCGCGGCCACAGTTTTCACCGCACGTTAATAATTTTTACATCAAAACGTCGGCACGACCCTCCCGATCGCTCCAATGTGAGTAAAAAAGCGGAGAGTTGTATGGTTTTGGCGCTATGAGCCTCCAAGCGCAGCTTCGCGCTCCTGCTCTTCCTATCTCTCCCATTATAAATTTTCGCTGATTCACCCTGCATTTTTCTAAAACATTGAATTTCTAACCTGGTCCTGTGCGCACATTTTTCAAGCTACAGAAATAAAAAATACATCAACACGACCAGGAGACCCTCACCTCTCAGAGAATGTGCTTGTTTTGTTATCATGATGCACGTTTTTTGAGTTATGAGCAGTTGTTCGGGGTCTATTTTAAATGAAACAGCCGTTTCTCCAGACACATTCAAAGCAGAGTTTGTCAGTTGGAATCGTAACGATCTCTTCTACATCAAAGAGTTGCAGGTGTGTGAATATCCTAGCAACAGTCCCAGCTAATGCTGCATGACAGACAGAGCATTTTGGCTGTTGGTTTTTCCTTAATAACTTTTGATATAAAGGTTGCAGGCTCACCAAACTTTGTGAGAGAAATAAAATTAAGGCTCTCCACTATGATAAGCTAAGTTCTGTCCACTACAGCAATGTATTCACTGTTTCAGTGCAAATTCATTCCCCATTTATTTCTATGGAGATAGTCTGCAGCACATTTGCTTTGTGTTAACAGATACTGTAATTGATATCATAATCACCACAGAAACAACACAGCTTGGTGGCTGAGTAAATTACTCCATCAGGCTGAAAGCTGATTGGTTAGTGGTTTTTCCTTAACAACTTTAGATCTTAAGATTCTATGAATACCAAACTGATGACCATGGTAACTCCAGCAATATGACACACTGACGGCTGATTGGCTGTTGGATTTTCCTTAATAACTTTGGATCTAAATGTCCGACACATACCAAACTTGGCAGTAATGATCAGAGGGACCGTAGGATCACATCCCTGGCATCAAAATGTTTTAAAAAGCCACAGGAACGTCCCGATGCCCAGTCTGCAGCACATTTGATTTGTGTTAACAGATACTGTAATTGATATCATAATCACCACAGAAACAACACAGCTTTGTGGCTGAGCTGTTTATTCCATCAGGCTGAAAGCTGATTGGTTGCTGTTTTTTCTTTAATAACTTTGGATCTTAAGGTCCTATAACTACCAAACTGATGACCATGGTAACTCCAGCAATATGACAAACTGACAGCTGATTGGCTGTTGGAATTTCCTTAATAACTTTGGATCTAAATGTCCGACACATACCAAACTTGGCGGTAGTGACCAGAGGGACCCCAGGATCACATCCCTGGCATCAAAAGGTTTTAAAAAGCCACAGGAGAGTCCCGACGCCCAACGGCCCAGCCCGAACTCTCACAATTGCCGCGGGAATTGTCTAGTTAGTTCGGGCTGGTGCAGCCAGGCCAACTCTCGGCACAGTGCACAGAGTGCACTCGCCGAGAGTTGGGCTGGCGAAGCCAGCCCAACTCTTAATCTTTCTCATATTTAGTTCGGGCTGGTGCAGCCAGGCCAACTCTCGGCACAGTGCACAGAGTGCACTCGCCGAGAGTTGGGCTGGCGAAGCCAGCCCAACTCTTAATCTTTCTCATATTTATTATATCTATCTATCTATCTATCTATCTTCTTCCGTAAAAAGTTTGGCTCGCTTCTCCTCCTAGGGGAAAGGACAAACCCCCACAATAGTTATATCAAATCGA
Organism: Eupleurogrammus muticus; assembly: GCA_036785175.1. Lineage (NCBI taxonomy): Eukaryota > Metazoa > Chordata > Actinopteri > Scombriformes > Trichiuridae > Eupleurogrammus > Eupleurogrammus muticus. Next base: position 364,164 of record JAYKQN010000041.1, read on the forward strand.
CCGGCTCGGCCGGGAATCGTGTGGTATGACTTTTGGTGGCGATATTGGTTACTATGGCGACGTAGTCGCCATTTTTGTGCGAGATTTTGGCGCAATGCATTCCGGATGGGGAGTCCAGAGTGGTGATGTCATCAGTAGAGTGTAAAAGGACAAAAAATTCCTTTGAAAAAAAAATTTCTAACTCGCAGCCGCGGCCACAGTTTTCACCGCACGTTAATAATTTTCACATCAAAACGTCGGCACGACCCTCCCGATCGCTCCAATGTGAGTAAAAAAACATAGACTTGTACGGTTTTGGCGCTATGAGCCTCCAAGCGCAGCTTCGCGCTTCTGCTCTTCCTATCTCTCCCATTAGAAATTTTCGCTGATTCACCCTGCATTTTTCTAAAACATTGAATTTCTAACCTGCTCCTGTGCGCACATTTTTCAAGCTACAGAAATAAAAAATACATCAACACGACCAGGAGACCCCCACCTCTCACACGATATGCTCATTTTGTTATCATGATTCACGGTTTTTGAGTTATGAGCAGTTGTTCGGGGTATATTTTAAATGAAACAGCCGTTTCTCCAGACACATTCAAAGCAGAGTTTGTCAGTTGGGAATTTGATGGCTCGTTTACATCAAAGAGCTTCACAGATGTGTAGGTCACCGTAGCAACGGTCCACAGCTCCAGAATGAGAACATTTTGGCTGTTGGTTTTTCCTTAATAACTTTTGATATAAAGGTTGCAGGCTCACCAAACTTTGTGAGAGCAATACAATAAAAGCTCTGCACTATTATAAGCTAAGTTCTGTCCACTACGGCGATGTATTCACTGTTTCAGTGCAAATTCATTCCCCATTTATTTCTATGGAGATAGTCTGCAGCACATTTGATTTGTGTTAACAGATACTGTAATTGATATCATAATCACCACAGAAACAACACAGCTTGCTGGCTGAGCTGTTTATTCCATCAGGCTGAAAGCTGATTGGTTAGTGTTTTTTCCTTAATAACTATAGATCTTAAGGTCCTATAACTACCAAACTGATGACATTGGTAACTCCAGCATTATGACACACTGACAGCTGATTGGCTGTTGGATTTTCCTTAATAACGTTGGATCTAAATGTCCGACACATACCAAACTTGGCAGTAATGACCAGAGGGACCCCAGGATCACATCTCTGGCATCAAAATGTTTTAAATAGCCACAGGAACGTCCCGATGCCCAGTCTGCAGCACATTTGATTTGTGTTAACAGATACTGTAATTGATATCATAATCACCACAGAAACAACACAGCTTGGTGGCTGAGTAAATTACTCCATCAGGTTGAAAGCTGATTGGTTGCTGGTTTTTCCTTAATAACTTTAGATCTTAAGGTACTATAATTACCAAACTGATGACCATGGTAACTCCAGCAATATGATAGACTGACAGCTGATTGGCAGTTGGATTTTCCTTAATAGCTTTGGATCTAAATGTCCGACACATACCAAACTTGGCAGTAATGATCAGAAAGACATCAGCATCCCACCTGTTGTGTTAAACTTCTGTATTAAGCCACAGTAGAGTCCCGACGCCCAACGGCCCAGCCCGAACTCTCACAATTGCCGCGGGAATTGTCTAGTATCTATCTATCTTCTTCCGTAAAAAGTTTGGCTCGCTTCTCCTCCTAGGGAAAAGGACAAACCCCCACAATAGTTATATCAAATCGACCGGCTCGGCCGGGAATCGTGTGGTATGTCTTTTGGTGGCGATATTGGTTACTATGGCGACGTAGTCGCCATTTTTGTGCGAGATTTTGGCGCAATGCATTCCGGATGGGGAGTCCAGAGTGGTGATGTCATCGCTAGAGTGCAAAACACACAAAAAATTCCTCTGAAAAAAAATTTTCTAACTCGCAGCCGCGGCCACAGTTTTCACCGCACGTTAATAATTTTTACATCAAAACGTCGGCACGACCCTCCCGATCGCTCCAATGTGAGTAAAAAAGCGGAGAGTTGTATGGTTTTGGCGCTATGAGCCTCCAAGCGCAGCTTCGCACTCCTGCTCTTCCTATCTCTCCCATTATAAATTTTCGCTGATTCACCCTGCATTTTTCTAAAACATTGAATTTCTAACCTGCTCCTGTGCGCACATTTTTCAAGCTACAGAAATAAAAAATACATCAACACGACCAGGAGACCCTCACCTCTCAGAGAATGTGCTCGTTTTGTTATCATGATTCACGGTTTTTGAGTTATGAGCAGTTGTTCGGGGTCTATTTTAAATGAAACAGCCGTTTCTACACACACATTCAAAGCAGAGTTTGTCAGTTGGGACTTTGATGGCTCGTTTACATCAAAGAGCTTCACAGATGTGTAGGTCACCGTAGCAACGGTCCACAGCTCCAGAATGAGAACATTTTGGCTGTTGGTTTTTCCTTGATAACTTTTGATATAAAGGTTGTATACTCACCAAACTTTGTGAGAGAAATAAAATTAAGGCTCTCCACTATTATAAGCTTAGTTCTGTCCACTACAGCGATGTATTCACTGTTTCAGTGCAAATTCATTCCCCATTTATTTCTATGGAGATAGTCTGCAGCACATTTGATTTGTGTTAACAGATACTGTAATTGATATCATAATCACCACAGAAACAACACAGCTTGGTGGCTGAGTAAATTACTCCATCAGGCTGAAAGCTGATTGGTTGCTGGTTTTTCCTTAATAACTTTGGATCTAAATGTCCGACAAATACCAAACTTGGCAGTAATGATCAGAGGGACCCCAGGATCACATCCCCTGGCATCAAAATGTTTTAAAAAGCCACAGGAACGTCCGGATGCCCAGTCTGCCGCACATTTGATTTGTGTTAACAGATACTGTAATTGATATCATAATCACCACAGAAACAACACAGCTTGGTGGCTGAGCTGTTTATTCCATCAGGCTGAAAGCTGATTGGTTAGTGTTTTTTCCTTAATAACTTTAGATCTTAAGGTCCTATAACTACCAAACTGATGACCATGGTAACTCCAGCATTATGACAGACTGACAGCTGATTGGCTGTTGGATTTTCCTTAATAACTTTGGATCTAAATGTCTGACAAATACCAAACTTGGCAGTAATGATAAGAGAGACCTCAGGATCACATCCCTGGCATCAAATTTTTTTAAAAAGCCACAGGAACGTCCCGATGCCCAGTCTGCAGCACATTTGATGTGTGTTGACAGATACTGTAATTGATATCATAATCACCACAGAAACAACACAGCTTGGTGGCTGAGCTGTTTATTCCATCAGGCTGAAAGCTGATTGGTTGCTGTTTTTTCTTTAATAACTTTGGATCTTAAGGTCCTATAACTACCAAACTGATGACCATGGTAACTCCAGCAATATGACAAACTGACAGCTGATTGGCTGTTGGAATTTCCTTAATAACTTTGGATCTAAATGTCCGACACATACCAAACTTGGCGGTAGTGACCAGAGGGACCCCAGGATCACATCCCTGGCATCAAAAGGTTTTAAAAAGCCACAGGAGAGTCCCGACGCCCAACGGCCCAGCCCGAACTCTCACAATTGCCGCGGGAATTGTCTAGTATCTATCTATCTTCTTCCGTAAAAAGTTTGGCTCGCTTCTCCTCCTAGGGGAAAGGACAAACCCCCACAATAGTTATATCAAATCGACCGGCTCGGCCGGGAATCGTGTGGTATGTCTTTTGGTGGCGATATTGGTTACTATGGCGACGTAGTCGCCATTTTTGTGCGAGATTTTGGCGCAATGCATTCCGGATGGGGACTCCAGAGTGGTGATGTCATCGCCAGAGTGCGAAAGAACAAAAAATTCCTTTGAAAAAAAAATTTCTAACTCGCAGCCGTGGCCACAGTTTTCACCGCACATTAATAATTTTTACATCAAAACGTCGGCACGACCCTCCCGATCGCTCCAATGTGAGTAAAAAAGCGGAGAGTTGTATGGTTTTGGCGCTATGAGCCTCCAAGCGCAGCTTCGCGCTCCTGCTCTTCCTATCTCTCCCATTATAAATTTTCGCTGATTCACCCTGCATTTTTCTAAAACATTGAATTTCTAACCTGCTCCTGTGCGCACATTTTTCAAGCTACAGAAATAAAAAATACATCAACACGACCAGGAGACCCTCACCTCTCACACGATATGCTCATTTTGTTATCATGTTTCACGGTTTTTGAGTTATGAGCAGTTGTTCAGGGTCTATTTTAAATGAAACAGCCGTTTCTCCACACACATTCAAAGCAGAGTTTGTCGGTTGGAATCGTTAACGACCTCTTCTACATCAAAGAGTTGCAGGTGTGTGAATATCCTAGCAACAGTCCCAGCAAATGCTGCATGACAGACAGAGCATTTTGGCTGTGGTTTTTCCTTAATACCTTTTGATATAAAGGTTGCAGGCTCACCAAACTTTGTGAGAGAAATATAAATTAAGGCTCTGCACTATTAAAAGCTAAGTTCTGTCCACTACGGCGATGTATTCACTGTTTCAGTGCAAATTCATTCCCCATTTATTTCTATGCAGATAGTCTGCAGCACATTTGATTTGTGTTAACAGATACTGTAATTGACATCATAACCACCACAAAAACAACACAGCTTGGTGACTGAGCTGTTTATTCCATCAGGCTGAAAGCTGATTGGTTAGTGGTTTTTCCTTAATAACTATAGATCTTAAGGTCATATAATTACCAAACTGATGACTATGGTAACTCCAGCAATATGACACACTGACGGCTGATTGGCTGTTGGATTTTCCTTAATAACTTTGGATCTAAATGTCTGACACATACCAAACTTGGCAGTAATGACCAGAGGGACCCAAGGATCACATCTTTGGCATCAAAATGTTTTAAAAAGCCACAGGAACGTCCCGATGCCCAGTCTGCAGCACATATGATTTATGTTAACAGATACTGTAATTGATATCATAACCACCACAGAAACAACACAGCTTGGTGGCTGAGTAAATTACTCCATCAGACTGAAAGCTGATTGGTTGCTGGTTTTTCCTTAATAACTTGAGATCTTAAGGTCCTATAATTACCAAACTGATGACGATGGTAACTCCAGCAATATGACAGACTGACAGCTGATTGGCTGTTGGATTTTCCTTAATAACTTTGGATCTAAATGTCCGACACATACCAAACTTGGCAGTAATGACCAGAGGGACCCCAGGATCACATCTCTGGCATCAAAATGTTTTAAAAAGCCACAGGAACGTCCCGATGCCCAGTCTGCAGCACATTTGATTTGTGTTAACAGATACTGTAATTGATATCATAATCACCACAGAAACAACACAGCTTGGTGGCTGAGTAAATTACTCCATCAGGTTGAAAGCTGATTGGTTGCTGGTTTTCTTTAATAAATTTAGATCTTAAGGTCCTATAATTACCAAACTGATGACCATGGTAACCCTAGCAATATGATAGACTGACAGCTGATTGGCTGTTGGATTTTCCTTAATAACTTTGGATCTAAATGTCCGACACATACCAAACTTGGCAGTAATGATCAGAGGGACCCCAGGATCACATCTCTGGCATCAAAATGTTTTAAAAAGCCACAGTAGAGTCCCGACGCCCAACGGCCCAGCCCGAACTCTCACAATTGCCGCGGGAATTGTCTAGTTAGTTGATATTCTTTCTCTGACAGCAGGTTGATAGTAATGTTAATCTAAATGAATCTCTTCAGGAATCTGTAAGAACCTTTGTTTAGTTTGGTGTGACACTAGGACGTATTTTGACTGAAAGTTGAAAAAAGTGATGGACTCAGCAGAGAGTAAAGTTCTGGTGATGAATCTGTCGGGTCGGAGGTCGGTTCGTCTCGTTGTGGTCACGCGATGTGTTAACAGTCTGGCCGGTTCTGGTCTCAGGGCGGGAAGCAGGACTCGTTCCAGCAGTGGGAGGTGGTTCCCATCGAGGTGTGTGACGTGCGGCAGGTGAAGAACAGCTTCAAGAAGCTGATGAAGGCCTGTGTGCCCAGCTCCGCGACCTCTGACCCCAACATGAGCTTCCTGCGCTGCCTGGAGGAGTCGGAGTGGATGGCTCTGGTGAGTGGTCGGATCCATTGATCCATTGATCCATTGATCCATTGATCTATTAATCCAATCGTCCAGTTGACAGCTTCTTCAATGTTTGAATATTTGAATGAATGAATATTTGCTGGTTTCCTGTTAATTAAATAAATAATGATGAGGACTGTTGAATAAAAATTAAAAAATTAACGTATGTTTGACTGTGATTAAAAATAATAAGAGTTGATAGTTGGAAACTAATTGATTAATTTTAATTACAATAAATAAACCAGAAAATAATCAGATTTAAGAAGCTGGAGACAGAGAATTTGAACATTTTCTAATTAAAAATGACTCGAATCCATTTATTGATTATCAACACATTTATAAATGAATGTGATAGTTGGAAAACTAAACGCTTTGTGTGTGTGTATGTGTGTGTGTGTGTGTGTGTGTGTGTGTGTGTGTGTGTGTGTGCGTGCGTGCGTGCGTGCGTGCGTGCGTGCGTGTAGCTGCACCGGGTCCTGCAGGTCTCGGTCCTGGTCGTGGAGCTGCTGGACTCAGGTTGTTCGGTGATGGTCAGTCTGGAGGACGGTTGGGACGTCACCACACAGGTACGGGTCCCGACCAATCAGAGCACAGCTCCCGGCGCCGCTTCCTGTTTCTAACCTGTGGCCCCGGTCCCTGCAGGTGGTGTCTCTGGTCCAGCTCCTGTCGGACCCGTACTACCGGACCTTCGACGGGTTCCGGCTGCTGGTGGAGAAGGAGTGGCTGTCCTTCGGCCACCGCTTCAGTCACCGCGGGGCGCAGACCCTCAACAGCCAGAGCAGCGGCTTCACGCCCGTCTTCCTGCAGTTCCTGGACTGCGTCCACCAGGTGGGTCGGCCCACCAGGGCCCACCAGGGCCGGGACGCTACATGAGACCCTCTGGGACAAATGACATGCAGACAGAAAAAGATAATTCACCATATTGGACTCAACAAGTGGAATGATCCTTTAATGATTCCACGCTGTAAAAGTGAAAATGTATTTAATACATTTATCGAGTGGAATTATCTTTATTTATCTTATTCCATTGGCAGATTTTTTTTTTTATCCCAAATTTTCCAAAATATTTAGATAAAAAGTCCGAATTATAAGATTCAGTCAGACGTTTTACTCTTTATTTAGGAAAATACGATTAAAATCACCAAAATCAAGAAAAAAAACTTTAAATAAGCAAAATGATCTTCCAATGGAGTTTAAGATAATTAAAGATAATTTTACGCAGTATTGGACTGACTTCAGTCATGAAAAAAACGGAACGAGTCTTTAATGATTCAAGCGATAAAGTCCTGTATTTAGTACAGTTAGTCTAATGTTGAGAGGAATTACCTTGAATTATCTTGTTCCATTAGATAGGTAGATAATTTAGCTTATTTTACTTTTTATTTCTTGATTTTAGTCGACTTCTTTCCCAGAAATTATTAGTCTTGTTTTCTTAAAAATAAGCTAAGTTCTCTGAAATGTCACAATTTACTTTAGCAGCTTCACATTAAGGAACATGTCCTTCATACGGTAGAAAATGACATTAATGTTGTTGATTAGACGTTGTAGTTGTGTAATTAATGGTTGATGTGTGTAAGACGTGTTTCCATGAATGACTCAGACTTTGTTCCTGTGCTCAGATCCACCTCCAGTTCCCCATGGAGTTTGAGTTCAGTCAGTACTACCTGAAGTTCCTGGCCTATCACTACGTGTCCAACCGCTTCAGAACCTTCCTCCTCGACTCCGACTACGAGCGAATCGAACTGGGTACGGAGCTTCTGATTATTGATGAGTCTATTGATCAGCTGAGGGGTTCGTTAAATGTTGTGAATGTTGTGCTGAGTGTTTCCCAACATTAACAGTCCACAACCCAAAGATCCTCAGTTTGTTCATCAACAACTAAACAACTAATTGTTGATTAATGTGATAGATGGAAACTAACAAACACCAACATTATAATTACAAGTCAAAACAACTCAACTTGTTTCATTAGAACAAGAATAAATTGACCAAATTTAAGAAAATGGAGATAAAAAATGCTTAAATTAGACAACGAAGAAATCTGAGATTAAAAAATAAAAATGATGAAAGGGAAAATAAAAAGTAAAAATTCAGGATTATAATTTGTTTAAAAGATAAGTAAAACTTATTAGATAAAAACACAAAATATTGGATTGTACTAATTAAGTGTGTGTGTGTGTGTGTGTGTGTGTGTGTGTGTGTGTGTGTGTGTGTGTGTGTGTGTGTGTGTGTAGGTGTTCTTTATGAGGAGAAAGGTGAGAGGAAAACTCCTCAGGTGTGTAAATCCGTGTGGGATTACATCGACAGACTCAACAAGAAAACACCTGTGTTCTACAACTACATGTTCTGTCCTGAGGACGAAGAGGTACACACACTATAACACACACAGTGATATACACACACACTATAACACACACACTCCCTGACCCCCGTGTGTGTGTGTCCAGGTGCTGCGTCCCTACACCTTCGTGTCCAACCTGAAGGTGTGGGACTTCTACACGGAGGAGACGCTGTCCGAGGGCCCGTCCTACGACCGCGAGCTGCGAGCTCGTCCCCAGCGAGCGGCTGAGGACGCGTCGGACAAACCGGACGGCGGCGGGGGGCCCAAGTCGCGGCGTCGCGTGGTGTGGCCGTGCTACGACGGGCTGAGCGAGACGCTGCCCGACGCCATCACCAAGCTGCTGCAGGACCTGCAGGGCCTGGAGGCCGAGCTGGGCCAGACCACCGAGAGGTGGAAGGAGACCTGGGACAAGATGAAGACCACGCAGAGGCCCGAGGCCCGGCTGGAGAGCAAGGTAACAAGCAGCCATTTAGCTTCATTATTTAAATCTGTCAATATTTAATCCAACTTTATCAGCATTTCTAAAAATCTTACAATAGTTTGTTTACATATAGCTTTTAACAATTCTTTGCAAATTTAATATTGCATATATTGTTTTTTTTGCAGCTCCGTTCAGGATTTGAACATTTAGTACATTTTTATTGAGCATTTTAGTGAGGTATTGATCAACTAATTGATGCAGTTTAACTTGACAGAATATCTGAAGGTTCACACCTGTTGAATTTAGTGATTTCTTGTAATTTAGATGAAACTAAACACTGTATTTATGTTATGCTACTTCATTAAACCAATTATACTACTTCAGTCAATTTTCATGACACAATGGGTAATCTAACAAGCTTTATTTCTATTTTAGTTTATTTTTATTTAATTTTCTATATTTTTCTAGAAACAGACAAAAACTGAATGTTTTTTCTTCCTTTTTAACCCTTTTAAGTTCTATGGAATATATTTGATTGTGAATTTATTAATATTGATGTTCTTTGATATGACAGCAGATATGTTTACATGAATATAATAGGATAGGATAGGATAGGATAGTACTTTATTGATCCCACAACGGGGAAATTTGTTTGTCACTGCAGCTTACAGAGCTGTGTAACAGGCTGCCTACCGTGGCGCCATTCTTGGAAACAAAGATTAAAACAAGCAGAGCAGTACAAAAAACAACAACAATTTGACATCACAGTAGAAACAATGGAAACATTTGTGCCCGGGATGTGCACAGTAACTTTAACAAGGTTTACATTAGGGAGGGAGGAAAAGCTCTTGAGTGTGGAAGTTGTTGATGTTCAGTGAAGTAATGAAGACATATTATTCATGTTCTATTGAAAACATTGAAGAAAAATATTTCATAATATGTTTATACCTATGCTGTTGAACTATGTTAACTCATGATACTAATCTACGTTTTCCTGCAGAACTTTATTTTTAGGGTTTAGGGTCAAAAAAGGTCATACTATACTATGTCGCCCAAAAAAGGTCATACTATACTATGTCGCTCAAAATAGGTCATACTATACTATGTCGCCCAAAAAAGGTCATACTATACTATGTCGCCCAAAAAAGGTCATACTATAGTATGTCGCCCAAAAAAGGTCATACTATACTATGTCGCCCAAAAAACGTCATACTATAGTATGTCGCCCAAAAAAGGTCATACTATACGATGTCGCCCAAAAAACGTCATACTATACTATGTCGCTCAAAAAAGGTCATACTATACTATGTCGACCAAAAAAGGTCATACTATAGTATGTCGCCCAAAATAGGTCATACTATACTATGTCGCCCAAAAAAGGTCATACTATACTATGTCGACCAAAAAAGGTCATACTATAGTATGTCGCTCAAAAGAGGTCATACTATAGTATGTCGCCCAAAAAAGGTCATACTATATATACTATGTCGCCCAAAAAAGGTCATACTATACTATGTCGCCCAAAAAAGGTCATACTATATATACTATGTCGCTCAAAAAAGGTCATACTATACTATGTCGCCCAAAAAACGTCATACTAAACTATGTCGCCCAAAAAAGGTCATACTATAGTATGTCGCCCAAAAAAGGTCATACTAAACTATGTCGCCCAAAAATGGTCATACTATACTATGTCGCCCAAAAAAGGTCATACTATACTATGTCGCCCAAAAAACGTCATACTATACTATGTCGCCCAAAAAAGGTCATACTATAGTATGTCGCCCAAAAAAGGTCATACTATACTATGTCGCTCAAAAAACGTCATACTATAGTATGTCGCTCAAAAAACGTCATACTATACTATGTCGCTCAAAATAGGTCATACTATACTATGTCGCTCAAAAAAGGTCATACTATACTATGTCGCCTAAAAAAGGTCATACTATAGTATGTCGCCCAAAAAAGGTCATACTATAGTATGTCGCCCAAAATAGGTCATACTATACTATGTCGCCCAAAAAAGGTCATACTATACTATGTCGCCCAAAAAAGGTCATACTATACTATGTCGCTCAAAAAAGTCATACTATAGTATGTCGCTCAAAAAAGGTCATACTATAGTATGTCGCTCAAAAAAGGTCATACTATACTATGTCGCTCAAAAAAGGTCATACTATAGTATGTCGCTCAAAAAAGGTCATACTATACTATGTCGCTCAAAAAAGGTCATACTATAGTATGTCGCTCAAAAAAGGTCATACTATACTATGTCGCTCAAAAAAGGTCATACTATAGTATGTCGCTCAAAAAAGGTCATACTATACTATGTCGCTCAAAAAAGGTCATACTATAGTATGTCGCTCAAAAAAGGTCATACTATACTATGTCGCTCAAAAAAGGTCATACTATACTATGTCGCTCAAAAAAGGTCATACTATAGTATGTCGCCCAAAAAAGGTCATACTATAGTATGTCGCTCAAAAAAGGTCATACTATACTATGTCGCTCAAAATAGGTCATACTATAGTATGTCGCTCAAAAAAGGTCATACTATACTATGTCGCTCAAAAAAGGTCATACTATAGTATGTCGCTCAAAAAAGGTCATACTATACTATGTCGCTCAAAATAGGTCATACTATAGTATGTCGCTCAAAAAAGGTCATACTATACTATGTCGCTCAAAAAAGGTCATACTATAGTATGTCGCTCAAAAAAGGTCATACTATAGTATGTCGCCCAAAAAAGGTCATACTATACTATGTCGCCCAAAAAAGGTCATAGTATACTATGTCGCTCAAAAAAGGTCATACTATAGTATGTCGCCCAAAAAAGGTCATACTATACTATGTCGCCTAAAAAAGGTCATACTATACTATGTCGCTCAAAAAAGGTCATACTATAGTATGTCGCTCAAAAAAGGTCATACTATAGTATGTCGCCCAAAAAAGGTCATACTATACTATGTCGCCTAAAAAAGGTCATACTATACTATGTCGCCCAAAAAAGGTCATACTATAGTATGTCGCTCAAAAAAGGTCATACTATAGTATGTTGCTCAAAAAAGGTCATACTATACTATGTCGCCCAAAAAAGGTCATACTATACTATGTCGCTCAAAAAAGGTCATACTATACTATGTCGCTCAAAAAAGGTCATACTATAGTATGTCGCCCAAAAAAGGTCATACTATAGTATGTCGCCCAAAAAAGGTCATACTATACTATGTCGCCTAAAAAAGGTCATACTATACTATGTCGCTCAAAAAAGGTCATACTATACTATGTCGCCCAAAAAAGGTCATACTATACTATGTCGCTCAAAAAAGGTCATACTATACTATGTCGCCCAAAAAAGGTCATACTATACTATGTCGCCCAAAAAAGGTCATACTATACTATGTCGCCCAAAATAGGTCATACTATAGTATGTCGCTCAAAAAAGGTCATACTATACTATGTCGCTCAAAAAAGGTCATACTATAGTATGTCGCTCAAAAAAGTCCTACTATAGTATGTCGCCCAAAAAAGGTCATACTATACTATGTCGCCTAAAAAAGGTCATACTATACTATGTCGCTCAAAAAAGGTCATACTATACTATGTCGCCCAAAAAAGGTCATACTATACTATGTCGCCTAAAAAAGGTCATACTATACTATGTCGCTCAAAAAAGGTCATACTATACTATGTCGCCCAAAAAAGGTCATACTATAGTATGTCGCTCAAAAAAGGTCATACTATACTATGTCGCTCAAAAAAGGTCATACTATACTATGTCGCCCAAAAAAGGTTATACTATAGTATGTCGCTCAAAAAAGGTCATACTATACTATGTCGCCCAAAAAAGGTCATACTATACTATGTCGCTCAAAAAAGGTCATACTATACTATGTCGCCCAAAATAGGTCATACTATAGTATGTCGCTCAAAAAAGGTCATACTATACTATGTCGCTCAAAAAAGGTCATACTATAGTATGTCGCTCAAAAAAGGTCATACTATACTATGTCGCTCAAAAAAGGTCATACTATAGTATGTCGCTCAAAAAAGGTCATACTATAGTATGTCGCCCAAAAAAGGTCATACTATAGTATGTCGCCCAAAAAAGGTCATACTATAGTATGTCGCTCAAAAAAGGTCATACTATAGTATGTCGCTCAAAAAAGGTCATACTATAGTATGTCGCTCAAAAAAGGTCATACTATACTATGTCGCCCAAAAAAGGTCATACTATACTATGTCCCTCAAAAAAGGTCATACTATACTATGTCGCCCAAAATAGGTCATACTATACTATGTCGCCCAAAAAAGGTCATACTATACTATGTCCCTCAAAAAAGGTCATACTATACTATGTCGCCCAAAAAAGGTCATACTATACTATGTCCCTCAAAAAAGGTCATACTATACTATGTCGCCCAAAAAAGGTCATACTATACTATGTCCCTCAAAAAAGGTCATACTATAGTATGTCGCCCAAAAAAGGTCATACTATACTATGTCGCCCAAAAAAGGTCATACTATACTATGTCGCTCAAAATAGGTCATACTATACTATGTCGCCCAAAAAAGGTCATACTATACTATGTCGCCCAAAAAACGTCATACTATAGTATGTCGCCCAAAAAAGGTCATACTATACTATGTCGCCCAAAAAACGTCATACTATAGTATGTCGCCCAAAAAAGGTCATACTATACGATGTCGCCCAAAAAACGTCATACTATACTATGTCGCTCAAAAAAGGTCATACTATACTATGTCGACCAAAAAAGGTCATACTATAGTATGTCGCCCAAAATAGGTCATACTATACTATGTCGCCCAAAAAAGGTCATACTATACTATGTCGACCAAAAAAGGTCATACTATAGTATGTCGCTCAAAAGAGGTCATACTATAGTATGTCGCCCAAAAAAGGTCATACTATATATACTATGTCGCCCAAAAAAGGTCATACTATACTATGTCGCCCAAAAAAGGTCATACTATATATACTATGTCGCTCAAAAAAGGTCATACTATACTATGTCGCCCAAAAAACGTCATACTAAACTATGTCGCCCAAAAAAGGTCATACTATAGTATGTCGCCCAAAAAAGGTCATACTAAACTATGTCGCCCAAAAATGGTCATACTATACTATGTCGCCCAAAAAAGGTCATACTATACTATGTCGCCCAAAAAACGTCATACTATACTATGTCGCCCAAAAAAGGTCATACTATAGTATGTCGCCCAAAAAAGGTCATACTATACTATGTCGCTCAAAAAACGTCATACTATAGTATGTCGCTCAAAAAACGTCATACTATACTATGTCGCTCAAAATAGGTCATACTATACTATGTCGCTCAAAAAAGGTCATACTATACTATGTCGCCTAAAAAAGGTCATACTATAGTATGTCGCCCAAAAAAGGTCATACTATAGTATGTCGCCCAAAATAGGTCATACTATACTATGTCGCCCAAAAAAGGTCATACTATACTATGTCGCCCAAAAAAGGTCATACTATACTATGTCGCTCAAAAAAGTCATACTATAGTATGTCGCTCAAAAAAGGTCATACTATAGTATGTCGCTCAAAAAAGGTCATACTATACTATGTCGCTCAAAAAAGGTCATACTATAGTATGTCGCTCAAAAAAGGTCATACTATACTATGTCGCTCAAAAAAGGTCATACTATAGTATGTCGCTCAAAAAAGGTCATACTATACTATGTCGCTCAAAAAAGGTCATACTATAGTATGTCGCTCAAAAAAGGTCATACTATACTATGTCGCTCAAAAAAGGTCATACTATAGTATGTCGCTCAAAAAAGGTCATACTATACTATGTCGCTCAAAAAAGGTCATACTATACTATGTCGCTCAAAAAAGGTCATACTATAGTATGTCGCCCAAAAAAGGTCATACTATAGTATGTCGCTCAAAAAAGGTCATACTATACTATGTCGCTCAAAATAGGTCATACTATAGTATGTCGCTCAAAAAAGGTCATACTATACTATGTCGCTCAAAAAAGGTCATACTATAGTATGTCGCTCAAAAAAGGTCATACTATACTATGTCGCTCAAAATAGGTCATACTATAGTATGTCGCTCAAAAAAGGTCATACTATACTATGTCGCTCAAAAAAGGTCATACTATAGTATGTCGCTCAAAAAAGGTCATACTATAGTATGTCGCCCAAAAAAGGTCATACTATACTATGTCGCCCAAAAAAGGTCATAGTATACTATGTCGCTCAAAAAAGGTCATACTATAGTATGTCGCCCAAAAAAGGTCATACTATACTATGTCGCCTAAAAAAGGTCATACTATACTATGTCGCTCAAAAAAGGTCATACTATAGTATGTCGCTCAAAAAAGGTCATACTATAGTATGTCGCCCAAAAAAGGTCATACTATACTATGTCGCCTAAAAAAGGTCATACTATACTATGTCGCCCAAAAAAGGTCATACTATAGTATGTCGCTCAAAAAAGGTCATACTATAGTATGTTGCTCAAAAAAGGTCATACTATACTATGTCGCCCAAAAAAGGTCATACTATACTATGTCGCTCAAAAAAGGTCATACTATACTATGTCGCTCAAAAAAGGTCATACTATAGTATGTCGCCCAAAAAAGGTCATACTATAGTATGTCGCCCAAAAAAGGTCATACTATACTATGTCGCCTAAAAAAGGTCATACTATACTATGTCGCTCAAAAAAGGTCATACTATACTATGTCGCCCAAAAAAGGTCATACTATACTATGTCGCTCAAAAAAGGTCATACTATACTATGTCGCCCAAAAAAGGTCATACTATACTATGTCGCCCAAAAAAGGTCATACTATACTATGTCGCCCAAAATAGGTCATACTATAGTATGTCGCTCAAAAAAGGTCATACTATACTATGTCGCTCAAAAAAGGTCATACTATAGTATGTCGCTCAAAAAAGTCCTACTATAGTATGTCGCCCAAAAAAGGTCATACTATACTATGTCGCCTAAAAAAGGTCATACTATACTATGTCGCTCAAAAAAGGTCATACTATACTATGTCGCCCAAAAAAGGTCATACTATACTATGTCGCCTAAAAAAGGTCATACTATACTATGTCGCTCAAAAAAGGTCATACTATACTATGTCGCCCAAAAAAGGTCATACTATAGTATGTCGCTCAAAAAAGGTCATACTATACTATGTCGCTCAAAAAAGGTCATACTATACTATGTCGCCCAAAAAAGGTTATACTATAGTATGTCGCTCAAAAAAGGTCATACTATACTATGTCGCCCAAAAAAGGTCATACTATACTATGTCGCTCAAAAAAGGTCATACTATACTATGTCGCCCAAAATAGGTCATACTATAGTATGTCGCTCAAAAAAGGTCATACTATACTATGTCGCTCAAAAAAGGTCATACTATAGTATGTCGCTCAAAAAAGGTCATACTATACTATGTCGCTCAAAAAAGGTCATACTATAGTATGTCGCTCAAAAAAGGTCATACTATAGTATGTCGCCCAAAAAAGGTCATACTATAGTATGTCGCCCAAAAAAGGTCATACTATAGTATGTCGCTCAAAAAAGGTCATACTATAGTATGTCGCTCAAAAAAGGTCATACTATAGTATGTCGCTCAAAAAAGGTCATACTATACTATGTCGCCCAAAAAAGGTCATACTATACTATGTCCCTCAAAAAAGGTCATACTATACTATGTCGCCCAAAATAGGTCATACTATACTATGTCGCCCAAAAAAGGTCATACTATACTATGTCCCTCAAAAAAGGTCATACTATACTATGTCGCCCAAAAAAGGTCATACTATACTATGTCCCTCAAAAAAGGTCATACTATACTATGTCGCCCAAAAAAGGTCATACTATACTATGTCCCTCAAAAAAGGTCATACTATAGTATGTCGCCCAAAAAAGGTCATACTATACTATGTCGCTCAAAAAAGGTCATACTATACTATGTCGCCCAAAAAAGGTCATACTATACTATGTCCCTCAAAAAAGGTCATACTATACTATGTCGCCCAAAATAGGTCATACTATAGTATGTCGCTCAAAAAAGGTCATACTATACTATGTCCCTCAAAAAAGGTCATACTATACTATGTCGCCCAAAAAAGGTCATACTATACTATGTCCCTCAAAAAAGGTCATACTATACTATGTCGCCCAAAATAGGTCATACTATAGTATGTCGCTCAAAAAAGGTCATACTATACTATGTCGCTCAAAAAAGGTCATACTATAGTATGTCGCTCAAAAAAGGTCATACTATACTATGTCGCTCAAAAAAGGTCATACTATAGTATGTCGCTCAAAAAAGGTCATACTATAGTATGTCGCCCAAAAAAGGTCATACTATAGTATGTCGCCCAAAAAAGGTCATCCTATAGTATGTCGCTCAAAAAAGGTCATACTATAGTATGTCGCTCAAAAAAGGTCATACTATACTATGTCGCTCAAAAAAGGTCATACTATACTATGTCGCCCAAAAAAGGTCATACTATAGTATGTCGCTCAAAAAAGGTCATACTATAGTATGTCGCTCAAAAAAGGTCATACTATACTATGTCGCCCAAAAAAGGTCATACTATACTATGTCCCTCAAAAAAGGTCATACTATACTATGTCGCCCAAAAAAGGTCATACTATAGTATGTCGCTCAAAAAAGGTCATACTATAGTATGTCGCTCAAAAAAGGTCATACTATACTATGTCGCCCAAAAAAGGTCATACTATACTATGTCGCTCAAAAAAGGTCATACTATACTATGTCGCCCAAAAAAGGTCATACTATACTATGTCGCCCAAAAAAGGTCATACTATAGTATGTCGCTCAAAAAAGGTCATACTATAGTATGTCGCCCAAAAAAGGTCATACTATAGTATGTCGCCCAAAAAAGGTCATACTATACTATGTCGCTCAAAAAAGGTCATACTATACTATGTCGCTCAAAAAAGGTCATACTATAGTATGTCGCTCAAAAAAGGTCATAATATACTATGTCGCTCAAAAAAGGTCATACTATACTATGTCGCCCAAAAAAGGTCATACTATACTATGTCGCCCAAAAAAGGTCATACTATAGTATGTCGTCCAAAAAAGGTCATACTATACTATGTCGCTCAAAAAAGGTCATACTATAGTATGTCTCTCAAAAAAGGTCATACTATACTATGTCGCTCAAAAAAGGTCATACTATACTATGTCGCTCAAAAAAGGTCATACTATAGTATAAAATAACTCATCATACTTGTATTTTCCTCTTGCCCAGATCCCGTTTCTCCAGTTCTTTGTGTATGTTTGTACATTTGTGTATTTATTGGATGTATTTAACCAGTATTTTCCTCTGCTCCCAGCCGTCCTTCTCCAGCTCCCTGCTCATGTCGTCCAACCTGAGCCACCAGCGGCGTTCTCAGGGCGTTTACCTGCAGGAAAGTGGCGTGGGCTCCTCCATCAACCTGGCCCTGGACTGTGAGGCCAGCGCCACGTCCACGCCGGCGTCGGGGCGTCCCAGCACCAGCACGCTGTACAGCCAGTTCCAGAGCAGCGAGAGCGAGAACAGGTCTGTTTCATTTGGTAGATTTTTACTCATGTCGTTCTCTACCGGATCCTTCACTCTGTTCTTGTCATTTTCAGGAGCTTTGAAGGCATTTTATTCAAAAAAGGAGCTTTGCTAAAACCATGGAAACCACGATGGTTCGTTCTGGACAAGACCAAACATCAGGTAGTAAATACCATCATCATCATCACCTTCACACAGGAAGATAATACAGAGAATAATGTGTAGAAAGAGAAAATAAATGGACTGAAGTCACTTTGACTCTGTCCCAGCATTTACCAGCGTGTTGTTTCCTCCCCAGCTTCGATACTACGAGACCCGGCAGGACAAGGAGTGTAAAGGCGTCATCGAGCTGGCGGACGTGGAGTCAGTGACGGCCGGAACGCCGACGATGGGCGCTCCCAAAAACATCGAGGAAAAGGCCTTCTTCGATGTGAGCGGCAGCTTTCACAATGATAAACCTGCTCTATCTGTGGCTCATCCCACGATTTTACCTTTAATACATGTTGACATATATCTATAAATAAATATATATTTTTGCTAATCCTTTTTTTCTTTGCAAATAGTTTTTACTGTGAAATAAAATATATATATATATATATATATTTACATTCAACAACATGTGTATACAACGTGTGTATTTATTTATCCAACTGTACTTCCTGTTGTTTCAGCTCAAAACGACCAAGCGAGTGTACAACTTCTGTGCCCAGGACAGCCTGAACGCTCAGCTGTGGATGGACAGTGTTCAGAGCTGCTTGTCGGACGCCTAGAAACAAAAAACAAAGCTGCTGGACTCTAAAACGGAGCGAAGCAGCAAGGAAGGAAACAGCAGTGACGGACGTGTCTGTCGGCCAATCGCAGCGCAGCAGGGAGGGGAGGGGGGAGGGGCCTTTCACCACTTAAGCTCTGTTCTGTTCGCTAGTGTTGAACTAATTCGCTCGTGTCACGTTTCAGTGTTTTTGTTATAAAAAAATAAGAAAAAAAGAAAAAAAAACACACAGACTGACAGATGATTCCTGAACCACTTCCTGCAAACAAAAATAAATATAAACATATAGTGAAGCACGTCGATGCATTTCTGCAGCAGCTCAGACCAGCATGAAGACGTTTCCAGAATCCTCCTCACTAACCTGCTCGCCACGTCCAACACCAGGACCTGGAGTTCTAAGGGATCCAAGGGCATCCAAGGACCTGGGAGACCCAGAGAACCTGATGGGACCTGCAGGACCCGACTGACGCGTCTTACTGCCCATCCACGGATTGTTTTAACAGCGAGTTTCCAGGGGAGGGAGGGGGCTCCTCAACGGTTCATGAAGGATTTTCCTTTTTTTTTTTTACCCTTTTTTTTGGTTATTTTTTCTCCATAAATCTCCAACTGGCCCTGAGGGGTCGAGGTCAGGTGAAGAGGATTATACTGTGAACGGTGGATCGGTCGTAGAGATCAAGTCGCCGGGTGTCGGTGATTTATTTCACTGAGTGTTTACAAGCTGGAATCGACGAGTCGGTCTCTGTTCACCTGAATCAAGGAAACAAAAACCACTAAAACGATCGGATGGTTTCACGATGCTGAAGGAACCAGGAGGGATTTACTTTGTAGTGACGTCTTAAAACGTATAGAAGGAGATCTGGAAGTTTTAAAGTGGAGGGATACTAATGAACTGAGTGGTATTATGGGATGTCTCGTGGAGACTTGATGCTGCGTCACCATGGAAACAGGATAAACGTGTATTATTTTGCACTCTGGTTCTTCATATTATGACCTGAGGGTGTTTTTTGCCGACTTTGCACTTCGAACCTTTCGTTTCGGAGCTTTGGGAAAATCCAGAGAATCCACAGAAATAAAGTTTAATTTCACATCGATTATTCAGCTGCTGTTTTCTGCGACGTGTTGCAGAACGACACGTTGAGTTTTCAGAGTTTTGTCCCAGTTAACAAAACATTCCTTCACGCTTACTCATTGGAAACTCTCCCACAATGTTTTAAGAATGATGTGAAAAGTCTTTGTGAATAAAACATTCACATCTGCAATTTTATTCACATTAGCATCATGTGAGACGTTTTGCAGCCTTGATACTTTCACTCTCAAATCTCCACAACATTCCAACAATGTGCAAAAGGTTTCGTTCAACATAACTTTCCCAGAATGAGATCTGATATTAAAAATCGAACAAAACACAAACTTACCGTTTATTTTACAAACACTTAGGTAGAATCCTCATTTTCAGCAGCTTTGCTGGATAAAAGTTTCCTGAATTTCCACGAAGCTCCGAGTGTGAAGTCGGCGTCGCTCGTCAGAACGAATAAATAAAGTCATGAGAACGAGGACGGCTGTGGAATGTTGGGACAAAAATACTGGAATAATCTGGAAAATGATGTTGGGAAGTGAAAAAGTAAAAATCATCCGCTTGGACCCAGCAGTTCTGACTCTTTGTCTCTTTCAAACATCAAATCCCTTATTTTTACTTTCTGCCCCCCCCCGTTAACACCGCCCTGCTCTGTAAAATACGGTTCTACTGCTGTCTTTGATGAACAGAACATTTGAACTTGTAGATTTTTTGTGTCTAATAACTCCTTTGTATATACTACTCCAGATTTGTATGTAACGTTATGGTAGTAATTTATTTAACTTCCTCAGTAAGAAAGTTCCTCAAGCACCACTTTATTTTTAAATTAGGAATTCAATGTGCCATTTGTTTTTTTCTGTATTAATGTGACTAATGCTTTTTTGATAATGTAAACCCTCAATGTGTTTATTTTTTGTAAATACGGTTGTCCTTACTCACACCAACCGTATGCAGGAGTGGAAAACCATGTTTGTGGAAGAAAAAGACGCTTTTAAGGCCGGTTGGATTTTACTGTGGTGGGATGTTCTGCATGGAGATCAGTGGAAATAAATGTGGAGACACGTGAAGTGTTGCTGGTGCCGGGTTCTGCTGAATGAGCTGTTCACGCTACGGAATCAACTCTTTGTTCTGGTCCTTAATTAATCAATTAATTTACCAATTAGGATACAGGTAAACGTGATGATTGGTGCCGAGTGTTTAATATCACTCAATCTGATGAGTATTTTCTTAACTCATTTACTCTGTGAACTGTCGTAATCATGAAAATTGGACGTCTCAGTTTTCAAGATAAGTCCTCATCTTTAAATTATTTAATTTACTATCGTACAAACATCCACATTTAGGAAGCTGGGTTCAGAAACACTGCTCTGAAAAATTAAGTGACGGATGATTTTCTATGAAATTACACAACAAAAAGAAGTCAAAGAGTCACAGATCATTCTCTGACTGTTTCTGTGAGTAATTAGATTTTTAGTTTAGACTAGTCAAACAGGAAGTCAATCTCCAAACCTTCGTTATCAGTTCTATCGTTACCATGACGACCGCATCCATCGAGTCGTGAACCAGAACCACTCCTGTTTACTTGTCGC
The DNA here is from genome assembly GCA_036785175.1 of Eupleurogrammus muticus. NCBI lineage: Eukaryota > Metazoa > Chordata > Actinopteri > Scombriformes > Trichiuridae > Eupleurogrammus > Eupleurogrammus muticus. Next base: position 386,029 of record JAYKQN010000041.1, read on the forward strand.
CGTGGTAACAGTCAACAAACAACCGCTCCGTTAACATTACATCATCTTTTATAATTTATTTTGTCTTTTTTTTTTTTTTTTTTTAGAAATGACCTTCTGAGCCGGGTTATGTCGTCAATCATGTCAAATATAGTTTTTAGAATCAAAAATAAAAACTGTGGGTTTAAATGTTCTTCTGTGTTTGTGTGAATCAGTTTAAACATTTAATTTTTTATTTCATACATTTTTCTAGAATTTGTGAATAAGGTAATTAATATAACTAATAGATAAGCCATGAAATTTCTCATGTTTATTTCTTATATTAAAGACAAGTTTATAGTATGACCTTTTTTGGGCGACATAGTATAGTATGACCTTTTTTGAGCGACATAGTATAGTATGACCTTTTTTGGGCGACATACTATAGTATGACCTTTTTTGAGCGACATAGTATAGTATGACCTTTTTTGGGCGACATACTATAGTATGACCTTTTTTGAGCGACATAGTATAGTATGACCTTTTTTGAGCGACATACTATAGTATGACCTTTTTTGAGCGACATAGTATAGTATGACCTTTTTTGAGCGACATACTATAGTATGACCTTTTTTGGGCGACATAGTATAGTATGACCTTTTTTGAGCGACATACTATAGTATGACCTTTTTTGAGCGACATAGTATAGTATGACCTTTTTTGAGCGACATACTATAGTATGACCTTTTTTGAGCGACATAGTATAGTATGACCTTTTTTGAGCGACATACTATAGTATGACCTTTTTTGGGCGACATACTATAGTATGACCTTTTTTGAGCGACATACTATAGTATGACCTTTTTTGGGCGACATAGTATAGTATGACCTTTTTTGAGCGACATAGTATAGTATGACCTTTTTTAGGCGACATGACCTTTCGTTTAGCAGTAAATTAATTTGAATTCATTATTCTTTACAAATATTACGTTTTAACTCTGCCTGCTGACCTCTGACCCTGTAGACGAGCAAGAAAAAAACCCCAAAAAAGAACGAAGTCATGAACTGTGAGAGAATCAGATGAAGTTTCACAGCTGGATTCACAGAACAACTTTTGGTATTAATGTGGTCAACCAGACACTTTTAATTTCTTTTTTTTCCTTTTTTACTTTTTCTGAACAATGATCATAGAACCTGATCGCCGTCAAATCATTTAAGTAAATACATCAAAAAAAGAAGAGGCCTGGAGGTAGAACACCAGAAACCTGCCCTCGTATTTCCATTATTTCACATCCTGCTGCTCAGACGAGAAATAAAATCAAAAGGTTTAAAAAAAATAAAATAAAACAGAAACCAGCGTGACTCTGACCGGATGTAAGTGCTCGGTGGAGAGAAGAGAAAAAGAGGAACAGACAACAATAGTAATCTCAAGACTGCTGTAAAATTAGTTTTAAATGTAGATAATATTTATATATAGGTAGATAACGTTTGGTTGATTCAGGGGGATAGAAATAAGAACTTAAAGGTCAATACAATCAGAAGGTCTCAGCTCACTAGCTAGGTCGACATGCACTAAAAGAAAAAAAAACACAAAAGACAATAAAACTTAAAAATCAGAAACCTCAAATTGAGATTAGATCCAAATTCATTTTGCCCTTGAACTAAATCAGATGAGTCTCCAACACTAAACTGATTCTTTTTTTAAAGAAATATGTTGAGTTTCATTTGTTTTTGTCTTAAATAAAATGGCTAATTGGTTTTATTGCACATGAGCAAAAGACAGTAATACTATTCGAGCTGTTCATCCAGCGCTCTTCCTCTTCCTCTTCTTCCTCCTCCAGACCCTCCTGCAGCACTTTAAACATTCAGAAACCGGTGACGTTTGACAACTAGAAACGACTCAGCGACAGAAACCAACAAAGGGGCAAAAAGAGGAAAAGGTGACTAAAGGATCAAAGGTTGAGGGAGGACACTCGCTTTGTGCTATAATGTACAGTAAATGGCTGCATAAGTGCTTTTCCTTTAAGCTTGAAGAGAGAAAAAATAAGTTTTCAAAAAAACAAAAATCAACAAGTATTTATTGTTGAGGCATGGTTAAAATCAGCCTGTGCTATCTCCGCTGGAAAATCCCCTAAAACTACTCGGGCTCCAACAGCTTCCACGAGAAGAAACAGGATCTCAGGACTGAACGTGTTGGTGGAACTTCAGGTTCTGGCGTCCGTTGCTGCTACATAAAAACGCACCTCAATCATCAGGAAAAGAAAAGGCTGAAGATGATTCCTCTGCTCCGTCTGGCTGTTGGTGTTTTCCTCATATTTTTATTATTTTATTTAATTATTATTTTTGTACATGTTCCGCCGCCTCATTATTGGTGTTGATTGGCAGTGTCCGGGTCCAATAACATGGCAGAGTGATTCAGTAAAAACACCTAATGTTGGTGAGGTTATTAGAGGGGGGGTCAGTCTGGAGGAGGGACCAGTCGATGGCGTCGTGGTTTTTGTGTTTGGGGGTTTTCACAGCGGCCCGTTGACGGACACTTCCTTAGGAGGCGTCTGCTCTCTGAGGAAACACAAACAGGAAGAAGTCACCTGATGGATGAATGATGATTTATGTTTAAACCAGAGATAAAACACTTAGAAACGCCTCATTAGTTTTAAAGGGGATCACATCAAACTGATCAGAAATCCACTCTAACACAGTTAATGTGAATATCTGCTCTTCCTGTAATACCTCCACAGGTGAATAAAGTTTCTCCAGCGTTCTGATGGTTGATATTTACATCAGAGGCTGATGATGATTAGAAACAGTTTACTGCTTTGATCATTTTCTGACCAAAGGAATTCATTATTTCTAACTTATTATCTACTACTCATTTTGCATATTTGACCTTAAATTACCACTAGTTAAATGTGTGAGTCAGGGTCGGGGTCAGGGGTCAGGGTCAGGTGACCAGGTTGCCGTACTCACTTCCTGTCGCTCTGAGTGGATCCCGCTGAGGCCTCAGACTGGTCTGATGACGGAGGATCTGACAGAGACAGTTTGTCCAGAGAAACAGGAGTCTCCTCACTGGGGGCACAAACACACCATAATATTATTATTAATAATATTATTATTAATATTATTAATATTATTATTAATACTAATACCACTTCCACGCAGGTCAGTTATTTTCTGTGTGGTGTAGCTGATGTTAAACACTTTAGCTCAGTAAACTGAAGGTTTTTTAGACCAGAGCTGCAACTACTGAGTTCAATGCTTCATCTATTGATTATTGCAAATAATAATTGGCATTTGACAATGGATGAATTTTCTCTTCTTAAAATGATTTTAATCCAATAATTGGTCAGAATAGTTGTTAATTGATGTGATTTTTGGAAACTTATCAATAATTTGACTTTTTCTTGTTTATTTTGGTCAAATATAGAAAAAAAAATGAGATTGAAAGGTAAAAGATTATGAGACAAAATAATATAAAATGTCAAATCTGGTTAAAAACAAGTTTAAATTGACCAAAATCAAGAGGAAAAACTCAAAAAGTAATAAAAAGTCAAAAAAGAACAGAGTGGAAAATATTAGAAAAAAGCCAAAAATACGAAACACTGAATAAACGGTGTTCACACCGATGAAGGACGAGAGTTTCACTTAGTTTCTGTTCTTTGTGCTGAACCCAGTCCTCAGCCCCACGTCTGCTCTGTAGTTTCCACCAATGTGGTGATTATGTCTCAAATATAGAAGCTGCTGAGTCGACTGTTTTTCTGCGTAAAGACCAGACCAACCTTTTGAGGTCAGCGGCCGTTTCCACGGAGACAGCGGCGTTGTTGGCGGCGCTGGTTTTGTCGTCCTCCTCGCTGTCCGACCCCCCCGAGGAGCTGCTGTCTGAGGCCACGAGAGGAGCTTTACCCCCGTCTGCAGCTGGGGGGGCAACAGGGGGGGAGGGGCCGTCAGCTGGAGGAGGGAGGAGCAAAGATGGAGGTTAATCACATGACTGAATATTCACACACACACACACACACACACACACACAGACATTTCTCTTCCTTTATTTTATTCCTTCCTAACAGTAACAACACGCAGACTGACCGCTCTTCTGGTGCTTTTGTTTGGCTTGTTTGACGTCGCTGCTGGTTGAGGACACTGGGGACACTGGGGAGCTGCACCGGGGATCCGCCTCTGAGCTGCTGGAGACAACAAATCACACTTTTCTTTATGAAGCTGCTCTACACAAACGTTCCTGGTGAAGTAAAGACACGGATCGATGCGTTCCTCACCCAGAGAACGGCTGGAACTCAGTGAAGTTGGCCCAGCCGCTGGCGTCCGTCCTGCCTCCAGAAGACGCCGTGTCCCATGATGCTGGAGTCTGAGACGCCGCGTCCCCCCCAGAGTCCCTGAAGTTGGCCGTCCAGCCGGGACCTGCAGGACCAGAGGCTGTGAGGCCGCTCCAGGAAACATTCACTGAACTGATCCAAAGCGCGTCCTCTGGTCTACCTGAGTCTGGCGTGTTCTGGTCTGAACCCTCGTCCTCATCCGACTCGGATCCGCGGTCCCGGCCCCCGTTCTCCATGCTGCTCCTGGAGCTTACCTCCGAGGTTTGGGAAACACCAAACCTGACGAGAGGTAACAAAGGTTAACAGGAGGGATGGAAGAACTCTAGAAGAACTCTAGAAGAACTCTAGAAGAACTCCAGAAGAACTCCAGAAGTACTCTAGAAGTACTCCAGAAGTACTCCAGAAGAACTCCAGAAGAACTCCAGAAGAACTCCAGAAGTACTCCAGAAGTACTCTAGAAGAACTCTAAAAGTACTCTAGAAGTACTCTAGAAGAACTCTAGAAGTACTCTAGAAGTACTCTAGAAGTACTCTAGAAGTACTCTAGAAGAACTCTAGAAGTACTCTAGAAGTACTCTAGAAGAACTCTAGAAGAACTCTAGAAGAACTCTAGAAGAACTCTAGAAGAACTCTAGAAGTACTCCAGAAGTACTCCAGAAGTACTCTAGAAGAACTCTAGAAGAACTCTAGAAGTACTCTAGAAGAACTCTAGAAGAACTCTAGAAGTACTCTAGAAGTACTCTAGAAGAACTCTAGAAGAACTCTAGAAGAACTCTAGAAGAACTCTAGAAGAACTCTAGAAGAACTCTAGAAGAACTCTAGAAGAACTCTAGAAGAACTCCAAACAGCAGAAAGCCACCTTGTTCTGGACTTGGCTTGTGTTGCATAGTTGATCTCCTTGTCCTCCCAGATGTCCTCCTCCTCCTCAGGATCATCAAACTGGTGGATCCTCTCTTTACAGCAGGCCTCAAAAGCAGCCGCGTTGGCCTGAGAAAACAAATCACAACGAATCATTAACCACAGAAAACAGTTGTTAAATTCACAGGAAAACGTGATTCAGATTCAGTCAAACACTCACACTGTTGTCATCAGCATCTAGATTGAAGTTTATTTCTGCGATTCTGTCAAACGTGGCGCTGAAAGAGAAGAGCAGGAAAACATGAGTGGACGTCGTCACCTGATCAATAAAATTATAATATTAATAATAAAACAGCTCAACTAAACAATAATAATCAATAAAAAAACATTGAATCCGCTCACTTGATGTTCTCATCATGCTCACTGAACTCCTCATCGTTGAATCCAAACTGATCCACGAAGTTGGCCGTCATCTGTTGGATCTGATAGTCAGAGAAGGCCTGGGGGGCAGAGGGGCGTGTTAGTGACATCACAAAGGGCCGTTACCGGACAGACTGAAGGCGTTTCCATACGTCACCTGTTGCAGTGACAGGTCGTTGGGGAACGGACTCTCCATGTCGTCGTCCTCGCTGGACGAGTGGATGCTGTGGGTGCTGACCTGTCAAAATAAAAGAAAAGAGTGAAAACAGGACGACAAACATCAGAATTATCCTGGAGACGCACGACCGTCCTCATAAAATATAAGATTTAAGCAGCAACTTCCAATGGACAAAATGAGGTTTATTACCACCAACAGCAGCAGCCGAGCTTTTATTTTGAAAGGATGGATACTCAGTCATTGGTTCACAGCTGGTTGAAGGTTTGAGATAAGTTTAGGGCTGATTCTAAAAGGAAAATAAACTAGATACCTGCACTCTGATGTTGTCCATGTAAAACGCATAGGATAGTGAGAAACGCAATTTCGATTTCTTTGTATGTCAAGTACATGTGAGAAAGAAATTGACAATAAAACTGACTTTGACTTTGAGATATGGATAATTCTGCAGGAAAAACACCTGAAACACTAAGAAACCTCAGATGGGAATGCACCTAACAAAAAATGCAAAACCCAAAAGAAGCAGCAGAAGAAGATTAACAACAAGAAGGAAAAATGTCGACAGTGTGGAGATATTTAGCGATAGAGAATAGAATCACAGTTTACACGTGTTCAACCAAACTATTTCTCAGATGTGCTTAAAGGAGACATTTGTCTAAAAAATTATTCTTGACTATTCCTGCTATATTAAAACTTTTTTGGATGGTTCAGGCTTTTGCAGCCTTCACAGATGAACAAACTACTTCAAACCTGGCGTCTCTACTACACCACATCTTTCAGCCTTTTCACATTTCAACACCTTTGAGGCCAAAAAACTGTTTAACAACTTTTATAAATCGTCATAGATCAATTCTTTTATGCTTTGCTTCCATAAATCCTAAACTTCTTACCTACTGAAAACTACCAAACATTCCATCATTTTTCAGGGTTTCAACGCTTATAAATTATTGTTTATTTATAAAAATTACGTACTTTTGTCTATGGAGGCGAATGATATTAAATACTGAAGCAAAAATAGATGTTTGACAAATCTAAGGCTCCTACCCGTTATTATATGAACACACATTTTTAATAATGGAATATTTGCCGCTAACTGAGGCTTCAGATCTTCCTGCATCCTGTAGACTACCCCTCCACATCTGTTCCAGCTGCTCTTCCTTCTTCCTGGTTCCAACGCTCATCTTTCCTGATTCATGCAATAAATGAATAAAACTCTCCTGGCCTGTGCTGCTTGGATACTGATGCTTTATTAAGTGATAACGTGGAGGAGGCTTCAGCTTCAGGTGGTCTGACACTGAACTCTGCACCCCAGACCTGCTCTGTCTACCTGAGTGGTGGGCGGAGCCACGGGCTGACAGGAAGAAGAGGGCGGGGTTAAATAAGGTGAGTGGTGCTGTGGAAGCTGCATGTTGTTGTAGTGAGTTACTAGTAGTCAGTAGTATCAGTAGTAGTATCAGTAGTAGTAGTATCAGTAGTAGTAGTATCAGTAGTAGTAGTAGTAGTAGTAGTATCAGTAGTAGTATCAGTAGTAGTATCAGTAGTAGTAGTAGTATCAGTAGTAGTATCAGTAGTAGTATCAGTAGTAGTCAGTGTCTCACCAGGTCCACCGTGTTCCTCCTGTTGGTTTCTCTCAGGGTTTCGTCCACGAAGCTCTCCCATCGTCCTCTACAGTCGTCTGGCAGCTCTGAAACACACAGAGCTGGTAAATAAACATGTTCACGTCCTCCTGCTGCTTCCTGCTGGGTTCTGTTGCTGTTCAATGGGTCGTTTTTTACTGATAAATGTCCAGATTCTCTGGTTCAGCTTCTGTTCTCTGATTATTTCCTGGTTTCTTTATTCTTCTATAATAGTAAACTGATGATCTTTGGGTTGTGGACAAAAAAAAGACATTTTAGCTTCAACCTGCAGCTTTAGAAACACTGATCAACATTTTACATCATTAATGAACCAGACAGCTCAATAGTTTTAACGTCATAGTAGTTGTTAGGTGCTGCCCTGACTTCCAGTTCACCCTGATCATATTCTGGGATATTAGAGGACGTGTATGACGGTATGTTAAACCATCACCTTTGATGAGATCAGTGATCTGAGACTGGACTGGTCCTTTCTCCAGGTTCTGGACCACCATGTTGGAGATTCTGGTCAGATGACCCATGTTGCCTCTTCTGGTTCCACCTTCAGCCCTGAAACCCACAGCCACTGTCTGTTACTACCTCACATAGGACAGAACTCTGCATCAGAAAAGCAGATTAATCATGCAGAACAGAACATTTACTGTATTTTATCGTTCTCCTCCCAGGCGTCAAGGATCTTCTGTACCAGTCGACACTTCTGGAAGAGCTGAGGAGAAGAAGGAGAGAGAAACCTTACAGATAATCAGTAATAAGGGGGGGGTTGACTGGAAGATACACACACACACACACACACACACACACACACACACACACACACACACACACACACACACACACACACACACACACACACACACACACACACACACACACACACACACACACACACACACACACACACACACACACACACACACACACACACACACACACACACACACACACACACACACACACACACACATATATATATAATGACCGTGAGTTCATTTGTGTTGAAAATTCCAATTTCCAAAATTCCAATACAAGTCAACCTTTGGTTGTGAGACAATGATGCTCACATGTCAAAAGGGACTGGTCATGTGACCGCATAAACTGAATATCCTTCAAAATAAAAGCCTCTTTTCCACACCTAACTGTAAAATTTTATTCCACAGCTTTTTAGACAAATGAAAATAAAGTGATTATCGTCCTCTGGTTTTTCAAATAAACAAAAAACTCTTGCAAATAACCTACATGTGCCACCAGGGCGTTGTGGATGGAGGTCTGTGGTTCACTGGTCCTGCCTGTCTCCACCGACCCCCCCTCCCCCTCGGACGCCCCCCCCGCCGCCGGCTGCCCGTCGTGGTTCTGGAGGCTCGGGCCGGGCCGCTCCTCTGAGGGAGGGTGGTTCAGGATAGCCGCCACACACAGCTCCACTTGGAAGTGCAAAAAGTTATTCCAGGAGTATTTGAAGAACAGATCCTACAAGCAGGAAGAGAAAGGAAGAGTCTGCACTGGATGTCTGAACGGTAACTGAACTGTGTGCTGATGTGCATCAGACAAACACTAAAGCCAGCATCTCCAGGCTGCTTCCTACCAGTAGTAGGTCCATGGTGGCCAGGCTGCACAGCTCCTGGCAGATACTGGGAGCACTGGTCTGCAGCAGGGCGGCCACCAGCCGGGCCACGTGAAGGCGAGCGTTCCCCAGCGGCTGCTCCAGAACGCCAACGGTCGTCAGTATTGCACTTTTCTGTTGGGAAGGAAACCTTCATTAGGTGCTGCTGATAGGGACAGAAGTACTAGAATAAAACCACAAATTACTTGTCTACCGTAATAATACTATTAAATATCATAGTATTAGGTACATATATTGTCAAAAAAAAATCTTACCTTGGGGGGGTCCAGAAGAAGCTGCTGGAAGTCCTTTAAATGGGGCTCAATGGCATTTAAAATACTGCTGTTGACAGTGTAAGACCTTTCATAACCCTGAGAATACAGATCCATCAGCCCTTCCAACCTGGAACACAAAACACAGAGTCAGGCTTCCTCAGGTGAAGCCACCAGGTGGATCCTCCAGGTGGATCCTCCAGGTGGATCCTCCAGGTGAAGCCACCAGGTGGATCCTCCAGGTGGATCCTCCAGGTGGATCCTCCAGGTGAAGCCACCAGGTGGATCCTCCAGGTGGATCCTCCAGGTGAAGCCACCAGGTGAAGCCACCAGGTGGATCCTCCAGGTGAAGCCACCAGGTGGATCCTCCAGGTGGATCCTCCAGGTGGATCCTCCAGCTGTGACCTGTGGTGCAGGGCTCACCCAGACCTCCTGGTCTCCAGTAAGGTAAGTAGCACTTGAGTTCCATTAACGATGGAGGCCTCGCTCCTCTCCCCCTCAAACATGTTCTTCAGGAGCCCCGTCACACTCTCCTGCCTGGAGAAGAAGCAGGTTGAACACGAACAACATTACACGACATGTTGATGATCGATTCCTCAACTATGACACATTTTGTCTTTTTACGGTGGTATTCTGATAATTAATAATAATAAAAACACTTCTTTCCTCCTTGTTCCAACAGTTGATTGATTGAGCTGAATCAATTAATCCATTAATTTCCAAATAAGTAAGATGAGAATGTTAAAAACCTAAAAATGCTAAAACTTAAAATACAGTTTTAAGAAGTCTCTAAAGTGTACGTTTTGAAGTCATGTTGGTTTCTTGTCATTCTTAGTCCATTTGTACCATTTATTAAAAAGAAAATTACGATTTTGTGCAACTTTTGACAGAAAATGTCAAATGGTTTGACTGAAAAAGAATGACAAATTTTAAATATTGAATCCACCTTGACTATAAAACTAGTTGATAGCATGTGTCGCTCTTTGTTAAAAACCTTTGTCAAAGAGTTAAATTAAGTTTTCAGGATTACACCACATGACAGTTTTAAGTAGTTTACCATCAAATGCTCAGAATCAGCTGCTTTTAACTCTAGTCACACTTTTTAGACCTATATATGTTTTAGATTGTCTTTATATATGTGGGTGGTTTGTTTGTGTTTGCTAAAGACCACCAGAAACTCATTTTGTATTTGTTTTTACTCACGACTCCAGCACAGCCAATAGCGGGTCGGCCTCCGTGTTCTCCTGCATCTGATTGGCCTGGTCTCGGCTGAGGCGGATGATGTCACAAAGTGTCTGGGATGCGTTTGATTGTCTCTGTAAATCAAGGGGAGAAACGTCCGAGTTAAGCGGTGACTCCTCACAGGTAAAGGTGTTTGATCTCCCAGCATGCCTCACTCTCACCTCCTCGTCTCTGCCGGTGTGGATGAGCTCCGTGAGTCTCTGGACCAGCTTCTCCTCGTTCAGCCACTGGGAAAAGGAACGAGAAACAGGATCAGACGCTTGGGACGCAGCATTTACACTGGTCAACAGACAGAACCATTCAGTGGGCCGGCCCGGGCCCCGGGCCACATGTTGACCCCCCACAGAGCTTACTTGGAGGACCTCCTGCCTGAGGGGGGCCGGCTCCACGCAGCTGATGAGGCGGAGCAGCAGGTCCATCATGGCGGAGGCGTCTATGTGTTTCAGCACCAGACCGATGAACCCCTCCTTCTTCTTCAGGAAGGTGATCACCTGGGATTAACACAGGATTTAATACTACTACTACTAAAACTACTAATACCACTACTACTAATACCACTACTACTAATACCACTACTACTAATACCACTACTACTAATACCACTACTACTAAAACTACTAATACCACTACTACTAATACCACTACTACTAATACCACTACTACTAAAACTACTAATACCACTACTACTAATACCACTACTACTAATACCACTACTACTAATACCACTACTACTAATACCACTACTACTAATACCACTACTACTAAAACTACTAATACCACTACTACTAATACCACTACTACTAATACCACTACTACTAATACCACTACTACTAAAACTACTAATACCACTACTACTAATACCACTACTACTAATACCACTACTACTAATACCACTACTACTAAAACTAATAATACCACTACTACTAATACCACTACTACTAATACCACTACTACTAAAACTACTACTACTAAAACTACTAATACCACTACTACTAATACCACTACTACTAATACCACTACTACTAATACCACTACTACTAATACCACTACTACTAATACCACTACTACTAAAACTACTACTACTAAAACTACTAATACCACTACTACTAATACCACTACTACTAATACCACTACTACTAATACCACTACTACTAATACCACTACTACTAAAACTACTAATACCACTACTACTAATACCACTACTACTAATACCACTACTACTAATACCACTACTACTAAAACTACTAATACCACTACTACTAAAACTACTAATACCACTACTACTAATACCACTACTACTAATACCACTACTACTAATACCACTACTACTAAAACTAATAATACCACTACTACTAATACCACTACTACTAATACCACTACTACTAAAACTACTAATACCACTACTACTAATACCACTACTACTAATACCACTACTACTAAAACTACTAATACCACTACTACTAATACCACTACTACTAATACCACTACTACTAAAACTACTAATACCACTACTACTAATACCACTACTACTAATACCACTACTACTAATACCACTACTACTAATACCACTACTACTAATACCACTACTACTAAAACTACTAATACCACTACTACTAATACCACTACTACTAATACCACTACTACTAAAACTACTAATACCACTACTACTAAAACCACTACTACTAATACCACTACTACTAAAACTACTAATACCACTACTACTAAAACCACTACCGTATTTTCATGACCATAAGGCTCCAAACTAAAAGGCTCAGTCTGAGTTCTGTGTGTCATTACTGTATTTAACACACACATAAGGAACCTAACTATAGGGGAGGGTTAATATATACACATAGATATACACACATAGATATATACACATAGATATATACACACATAGATATATACACACATAGATATATACACACATAGATATATACACACAGTCTCTGCTCTGTGATCCACTGATCCAGTCTTTGCTCTGTGATCCACTGATCCAGTCTCTGCTCTGTGATCCACTGATCCAGTCTCTGCTCTGTGATCCACTGATCCAGTCTCTGCTCTGTGATCCACTGATCCAGTCTCTGCTCTGTGATCCACTGATCCAGTCTTTCCTCCAACTCGTACCACCTGTCTTATGTCTTAAACTCAGCTGTGTAGCTGATTTCCTTCAGTTTAAACTGTGCTTTATCAGCGTGTCTCTTTACCATTTTCAGGTTGTTAAAACAACGATGTTCTGCATAACGCACATCCCCGTTATTTTATCTACAATCCATGCCCACACTTCCCCTACATACACACATAGGGAGCACCAACATTTAGAAGGAAATAGAAGACTTTAATGTGGCCTTCTAGTCGTGAAAATACGGTCCTTAATTCTACACAAACCAAGAATCACCTGTTCAGTTTTCCTGGCGATGAGGTTGCCGATGGTCTTGCTGAAGAAACTGGCCAGCAGCGGGTTGAGGGGGGGGTCCTGCTCCAGGAAGCGGTACAGCATCTCCAGCAGAGACTCCTCCCCCCCCAGCTTGTCGTTGATGATGGACACGTCGGCCGTCAGCAGCTCACACGCGATGTTGGGAAACCTGGAGACACGTGGAGACAGATACTGATCTGTTAGAGTTTACATTTACTCAGTAATAGGAGTCTAAATGCAGTGATACACAACCACCGGACACATCTGGATGTTTATAATGTTCCTGGAGTGTTGGTGGACTTAACGTTATTTAACTTAAATTATCAGAATTAAAATGTGTCCAAGAATGGAGAGGATGCACCTTAAAACACAACAAACAAACTCTGCTGCTTTGAAAGAGGTCAAATAGTGAAATGAAAGTGGAGATTAAGAGGAAACTGAACACAGCCAGACAACAAGATTCTAACAAGTGTGAAAATACACCAATAACATGTGAATACTTAACAAAAACAAACTTTTCAAATTTTGTCTTTAATTTCTAACCTTTTTTTTTTTTTTTTACTTCATTCACATATTTTTGGCTTTTATCCAATACTTTTAAAATCTAGAATCCTATTGGTTTTCTGTCAACGTATCCGACAGATATGACTTCTCATTGTTTTCCCCCCGTGCTTCTCCTACCCCCCCACCTGAAGCGGCTCCTCTCCTCCAGCTCCGTGGGGGGCTCGGTGGTGATGAGGCTGACCAGCTCCTCCATGCAGTGGTCCTGGGACAGGAACAGCAGCAGCCGGCGGTTCTGGGCCTTGCACTCCTGCAGCACGTCGTCCTCCTCCATCAGCTCCCGCAGCGTCACGTCCTCCCGGTCCAGCAGCTGGTCGATGTGGGACGTGGTGTGGAGGTCGAACTTCCAGAACATGGTGGCCACGGGGAGGGGGGGCTCAGCCCTGGGGGGGGTGAATATAGTGGGAAATTAGACTCACATAGGTCCTTGGACCACAGGTTAGAGGTTTAGTAGACAACAATGTGAGGCTAATATCATAACACCCGGTCTGCATCAGCACAGTGGATCTCCTCCTCCTTCCTCCACTTCTTTCCCTTCCTTCCTTATTTCCTCTGCCCTTCTTCCCCTCTTTTTTCTCCTCACTCATTTCATCTTCACTTATTTCCTCCCAAACCTGTAGACAATACAGTATCACTAGCATTAATTCATTATTAGTGATAATCATGCAGAGACTGTTATGAACACAGAGTTCTGTAATAACATAAGATGTCTGTCTGATCTTTAGAATCAGCTCTTTGGGTTAATCTATAACTCTGATAAACCTGAGTTTGACCCAGTTTGTCTGATCGACGCCACACATGGTGGAGACCAGCTCCACGTACCAGAGGGTGAAACGTGGATCTCTTTAATCAGACCTCCCCCGCGGGCAGGCAGGCATCGGTGTTTGTGCAGACGACAGAGAGCGTGGCGAGGCCTGGCATTTATCAGCATGGGTCTCCTTAAAACACAGGCCTCTTTAGGAGATGAGACACGAGAGGCTGAACATAACCTGGAGAGAAGAAAACAGCAGAAATGTTGCTGAACCTCAGAGAATCACCAACAGCAGCACAAAGTTCATCATCATTCCATGGATAGGAGGTGTGGGAACTACTGGGGCGCGTAAAGACCTCGAGGAACATGCTTTATTTTTTATTTTTTTTACCGTCCTAGAATAAAGTTCAATACCACCTCCACTCCATTAGGGGGCAGCAGAGTGTTCACAGGGAGCATACAGCACAGAGTATGAGTATGAAGTGTAGACACCAAGTGACACCATGAAAACATATTTAACAGGGATGAGAAGACAGGCGGAGAGAGACGGAGATAAAGAGACAAACGAAAGTCTCCCAAAGCTAAGACGAGGAAATATGACGAAGCGTCTGTAGCGCTTGGTTCACTGTGAAAGACCGGTGTGTTACTGAGTCTGAAAGCACAACTAAATGTAATTTAGCTCCCGCTCTGTGTGTATATATCTATGTGTGTATATATCTATGTGTGTGTGTGTGTATATGAACCCTCCCCTATATTTAGAGGAAAGAGACCAAGAGGAAATCAAAGCGTTTCCTCCTTTTTTTCCTCCACACAGCCTCCATCTGTCTCACATTTACACAGCGCACTAGTTCGATAATAACCGTCGCAGCAGGAAAAGCAAACGCTGGACTTTACGTCCAGAAAAGAAGCCGCCAGAGGCCGAACTCAACAACAGAAACAGTAAAACAGTCTGAAAGAGGAACAATGAGAGCTCAGGACCCAGACAACAACGGCCTGTCATCAGGTGAGTTCAGAAAGAGGAAGATGACGGAAAGAGAATCTACCAACGCCGTTACGCCAGCTTCACTCACAATGAGATTAAAGATGCAAACTGGTGATGACTGATGTTTATCATGTCGTCCTGGACACGACTAAACTGATCAACCACTCAGGACTAAAAAACGGTTTTACTCCAAACGTCTGCTCCTGATGCACAAACACTGATAAGAATAGAGATATTGTCTTAGAGGTTAGATTGAATAACAACACAACACGAGGTGGATTCTCCTGGTTTTTAATGCTGCATTAGTTAGGTTTAGGTCATTTTTTACCCACTTAGTGAAATATCCACATTATTTATACTACGTTTACAACTATTTTGAAAATCAATTAATAGATTTGAGTCATACTTAAGAAAATTATCTGTATTTTCACATTTCAGTTTTTATCAAAGTAAAACATCAGAAAAACACAAATTAAAAAAAGAAACTTAAAGCCAATTAAATTCAGAGCTGCAATGATCAGTCGCTTAATTAATTAGTTTGCAAAAAGTCTGTTAATTTTATTTGTTTTTGTCTTTCTTTTCTGTTAGATGTGGACCTATTATAAGGATTAAAAAACAAAAACAAATACAGGATTATACAGAAAAAATAACTGACTGTAGAGCTGCAACGATTAGTCAATCGATTGGTTTTCAACTATCACAATAATCAATTGGTGGATTTGAGTCATTTTTTAATTCTAAAATGTCCAGATTCTCTGGTTCCAGCTACTGTTCTGATTATTTCCTGGTTTCTTTATTCTTCTATAATAGTAAACTGATGATCTCATAGTTTATTACTCAATTAGTTGAGTAATAAACTATGAAACAGTGGTCAGTTGCAGCCATTATGTTAAATTCAATTAAATGACACCTACACGTTTCCCTTCATTGATTATTCCAAGTGGATGAATATGCAAATATATTTGACTTCAATAGTGTTTTTACTTCCTTATTTAATCAAGACTTTTTTCTTCTTTTCAACATCTGTAGTGACATTAAAGAGCTGGTGAACAGCAGAGAACCTGATTTCAGATGCAACCTCAGTGTGTTTGAACTGGAAGTTTAAGGTTTTTCATATCACACCTGTGTAATGGTTAGGGTTACCAAAAAAACTAAAGATATTCTGAATAGAAGGAAACCTAAATAAACAGGCGTGTGTCTTTGTTTATTTTTACTTTATATTATCACGTATTTCTTGCCCTTTGGTTTGTTGGCTGGAAAAACGTCTAATTATGCATCATAACTTTTCTCAGTTGGGTTTGGCCCTTGGTAGCGCAGCAACTTCCAGCGTATGATAACGCATCATTAAGAGGAAAGTGACTCTGATGGTGAAGAAAGGGAAGCTGGCATGTTTGATGGAGATTTAGCTGCTGTTGGAATCAGAAACAGAGGATGAGGACTTTGATGGTTTGATTGATGACATTACCCCGCTCTATTTTTAAATACACACACTTGTGTGCTTGTTTTATCCGTGTGTTTTACCATGATGATTAAAAAATGTTAGAACTTTGTAATCAATACTTAAATAAAGCACAACCAAACTCAGTTTAGCTCCCACTCTAGGTGTATATATCTATGTGTGTATATATCTATGTGTATATATCTATGTGTGTATATATCTATGTTTATATATCTATGTGTGTATATATCTATGTTTATATATCTATGTGTATATATCTATGTGTACATATCTATGTGTGTATATATCTATGTGTATATATCTATGTGTGTATATATCTATGTGTGTATATATCTATGTTTATATATCTATGTGTGTATATATCTATGTTTATATATCTATGTGTGTATATCTATGTGTGTATATATCTATGTGTGTATATATCTATGTGTGTATATATCTATGTGTATATATCTATGTGTGTATATCTATGTGTATATATCTATGTGTGTATATATGTGTACATATCTATGTGTATACATCTATGTGTGTATATATCTATGTGTATACATCTATGTGTGTATATCTATGTGTACATATCTATGTGTACATATCTATGTGTGTATATAAACCCTCCCCTATAGTTAGGTGACTTATGTGAGACTGAGCTGAGAACTCAGACTGATCCTTTTACTCGGGGCCTTATGGTCCTGAAAATCTGGTAACAGCAAACCTCCACAGACCTGCATCCACGTCCTGGACTGAAGCACCAACAATGAGAGGAGACACTGGCTAAAGCTGAAGAAACGTGAGCTGATCTGCAGGAGCTTCTGGCATGAACTAACATCAACTGACTGGCAGCAGCAGCTCAGATTTCTGTTTACTTCAACTCCAGAAGAACCACGGACAAATAATACACAACTCGCTGGGTGGGTGCACTACATTAATTGATCTGAAACCATCATTCTGTTTGTTTTGTTAGATTGGCAGCTCTTATAAGCCATCATTTAGATATGGATTATATTCATCCATTCACATCTTATATTTGGAATTTATAATATTGTTATTAATGGTTTATCTATATTCATAGTACTTTAAATTGGAAGGGATAGGGCAGTAAATAAGTAATACGTAAGCAACGTGATTTCTAGACAACATTTAAACATAAAAACAAGCTTCACCTATGGACGAAGTACATGGTTTCAGATATTAAACTAAAAAATTAATTAGCCAAAAATTAGCCAGAGAATAAGTGTGTTTCTCCCGGAGTTAGAGGCAGGGTAGAACGTTAATATCTAACAACACGAGGAGCAGAAACTGTAAAAGATTCTTCAGGAACGTGGTATCTGCAGAATAAATGTGTAGTTGGAGCCAAAGATGAGGGAGAGGATGCAGATAAATGTCTGTGATGAATGATGGGACAATGGCCATTAGTTCATTAGAAAACGATGAGCAAGTTCTGAATATGTGTATAAAATAATATGGACTGACTGTATAAGAATGTGAGGTTTGTTTATGTTTACACACACACATATATATAACTGTGTGTTTCTATGGGAGTTCCTGGGTTGTTGCCTTGGTGACCACTAATAAAATCACAATAAACAATAAGATAAAAAAAACAGCACCGTTTAAACACCAACTTCTCTCTGTGGCTGTGTTTATCCATTCCGCAGCCTTACAGAAGTCCAGGCCGATCCAACACTTACTGAACCACATTTAAAACCTTTAGACACTAAATCCAACGTTTGTAAACATCAGAGCAGCAGAAGCAGAATAAATAAAACCGCTGCATCGCCGATGGATTAAACAGAACAGACACTGTTCCTGTAGTAAAGTTATCGGCTTATCCAGCGGGGGTTCGGACTCTTTTAGCGGCTGCGGCTCGTCCGTTCAGCGGACGTTAGTTCCTCCTTTCTGCTGCAGCAGCTAATTAGCCTGAGTTATTTCTCCACAACTTTAGCCTCAAACTTTGTCTCCGCCGCGGAGCAGCGTTAGCTCCGTTAGCCCGGGTTCTAACTCACCTTCGGGCTGAAAAGTCCTGGCTGGTTCCCTCCGTCCGGGTCGGGTCGCTGGGTCAGTTCTAGTCGGGCCAAGCTGTCGGGCTAACTACCCGCTAGCACGCTTCAGCCCGGGACTGATTTGTTTTGAAGAAGCGGGTCAAGTCTGCGACAGCAGGCTGCTGCTGCTAGCTAGCTAGCTCAACTTAAGCTAACGTTAGTCCAGGAGAAAACGAGGCTCCCGGAGTCCGCGGGATACGACGGCCCGCCCGCATCGACGGCTACCACGCGTTCACGGCGATGCCTGGCATCTCGGACGCGGGGGGTAGGATTCGAACTCACGCACAAAAGTGATTCAGACGCGGAGCTAAGTTTAGCATGCGAAGCAGGAAAAACTCAGTCATATTTTTCAAATCAAAATGGCGACACGGCAGGAGCGCGCACGAGACCCGCACGAGCACGAGCACTGACTTCAACAGCAAACATTTTATATTAAAATAATAAATAAATACAGACGCTCTTAACTCCGTTATAGTATATTTTATATTTCATTTAAACTACTATATTATTGTTTAATAAGAAATAAAGACTTTTGTCAGATTTACAGTAAACATTTGCTTGCCTAGGTATAATAAAAGTTTAAAAAATCACCTTCCACCACTGGTGGGTAGTAATAGTAAGAAGAAGAAGTTATAAAGTTACAGAGATAAATATAAAATAAAAAGAAGCCTAATGTTTTAAAATATACAGCATTAAATTAAAAAAATACAATTTAAACATTAAAAGCTAGTTTTAAAAGATGGGTTTTGGTGAACGATTTGAAATGGAATGGGTTGAAAGTACATTTACGAAGTAGTTTGTGAGTACCTGAAACCTACGGTTGAATAAAAGTACAAGTTAAAGTCATCAATTAGAATATTATTTAAAGGAAAAGTCTTAAAGTAAACTAATCTGTGTGTGTATATATGTTGTAATGCAATGCACACAATTTATTTTACCGTTTTGTTTTTAATGTTACATTATTTCGCAAATATTGTGTAATAAATGTTTTAGGAGCATACTTTTGGGTGAAATTTCAGGGATTTTGATGAAAAGAAGAGTGGAACTAGATAAATTGTTTGATTAAACTGAACTATGTTTACTTGGTAAAATAAAATTATTTTCAATAAAACAACAGGAAAGTTGGTGTCCAGACAACTTGTGTAAAAATGCTTTTTGACCCTTATTCATTCGTACATAAAACATGTAGTAAAAGTTCCTAAATCCCAACTTAAGGTTTACTGCCAAACAAATAAAAAACAGAACCAATAATACCATAGTGGAATGTACCTGAGTACATTTACTCTAGTCCTGTACTTCTGTACAGGTACTTGTACATTATTATTAGTATTTCCTTTTATTATACACAATAATTACACTACACCGCATTTCAGAAGAAAATATTTTACTTTCTACTTCAGTAAGTATTTTGACAGCTTTTACACTTGGTGTAAAAAGTGTAGTAGAATAATAAATATAGTATAACGATAAAATATATAGGATAGTAATAAAATGTAGTAGTTTTAATATTAATCTATTAATATAATATACTATAAGAATATAGCACTGTCTATATAATAGTTGTTGGTACTTAAAGTACATTTTCTTTTATTTTCTAACTTTTAATATAATTTTTTTTCTAATTCTTTTTCTTCTCCTTTTTTTAATTATTTCAAATTTACAAAAAAATCCATATATATTTTGAAACTACAAAACACATACATGGTGGTTGATGAAATAAACAAAAAACAACATTATTATAAATCGATAGACACCAGATGACGCAACAACGCTATCCAATGAGCTGCGTCCCCACATGGCGGCCATCTTTTGTCGGGCCACTCGCTTCCTCAGAGCATTATGCCAATAGTGAACAAACTTAAAATAAATAGAACTTAATCGGTTTTCAACTTTTTTTCAATCGACTTTGTCTGTTATGAAACCCATTAATGTAGTTATGTCACTAAATACTTATAATTACAATTGATATAATTACGAACTGTTATGTAAAAGTACCATTATGCAGATAGTTCAAGTAATAACTACACACACAAAGTGTTTTGTACACGACTACATCAGAAGATCCTTTACATAAGCAAAAGCATAAATACGCATAAATTCTCAAATTACTTTGCAATGAGAATTAAATGAAAAGCTACAATTTATTTTAACCACTCTGTGCAACAACAAACCAAACCGTTTGTTAAATCAGTCCAAACTTCAGTGATTTCTCACTTTGTTGCGGTTAGATAACCAGATCACAGCGGGAGGTGGCCCGTCACAGTATGGCCGCCGCCGCCGCCATGGTTTCTTTCCTCTCCTTTTCCCTTCGCGTCCTATCCCACAATGCACTGCTCTCACTCGTTGGATCATGGACCAAAGCGGTAAGCGAAAAGCTCAATCGGGCCGCTGTTAGCGGACCTACTTTAGTTTTATACACATCTCCCACTTATTCACGTCTGTCTCTATAACCGCATCCTATACAGCAACAACACCCGCTCGCAGTGCGGTGATTCCGTGCGGGGTTTCTTTCGCGGTGTCCTGTTATCTTCCGGGGCTAAAGCTAACGCGCTGAAGTTACCGTTAGCCTAACGCTGGCTAGCGAGTACTTCACTGGAAGTTGTCGCGAAGCTAAAAGACAAATTAATCTCCGCGGAGTTAATCCAGGTTCGATAATAAATGGAGAAGAGCAGTAGCTGCTTGGCACAGCCGTGGCTGGCAGGTAAATTTACTGCGAAACTGCGGTTTATATGGGAGACGCTAATGCTATCTAGAATGCTAACGGAGCTAGCTCAGATCCAGTAGGAGCTGAATGTGTCTTCAACATGTTTATTAACGGTTTTAAAATAATGTTAAGATGCTTAGCGAGTTCGTATTTTGTAGACCTGCTGATTATATTGGGGTTTGATCCCATTGAATAGCCTGATACCCACAGTTAAATCGCTATAGATCATCACCAGACTAATTATATATTATTATATATTGTACCGTATGTATATTGTACATGTATTGTATACATGTGTATAAATACGCTGTCGAACACATGGAGGTTGTGCAGATGTTTGTCCGCAATCAGATAAACAGAAGATTTGTAATTTCTTTCTATCTTCCTTTCTGAAAACTATTTTTGTCTTTTTCAACCAGTTCTGTCATTGACAGGTTTTTAGTTGAATGTGTGTTAGAGATGCAACCATTAATCAATCGATTAGTTTCCATCTATCACATTCATCACCAGATATTTTGATGATAAGCTTGGATCATTTTCATTGGTTTAACTGGTTTCTTTATTCTTCTATAATAGTAAACTGATGATCTTTGGGTTGTGGACTGTTGGTCTGGACAGAAAAGTACATTTTAGGTTCAGCCTCTGGGAAACATTGAGAGTTACCTTCACCTTCTGCTGCCTGGTTTTCCCAGACAATGATCTTCAAGGCAGCGATGGCTCGGGGAGTTTGGGCGGCCCGGACGTTCGCAGGCGGATCCCCATCAAGCTCATCTCCAAGCAGCCCATCCGGAGCAAACCCCAGCCCCGCGCCCAGAGACCCAGCAGCCGGCCACTCAAAAGTGAGCCCGGAGACAACGGTGGGTCTGGCTGCTCTGGAGCAGCCGGGATTCAGGCCGTGGTCTGGGACGGGGTTCCACAGCCACAACGTTCTAGGCTGCTGGTTAAAGAGTGGAGACTCAGCCCTGCAGGTTCCTCATGTGGCCAAACGCATAGTGAGAAACAAATATCCTGATGAGCTTAAATCAGCCAGTTAGTGTAAACATTTAAAACTATGACATTAGAGCAGCAACGATTATTCGATTCAGCAGTTATTTGCTGAGAATTACATTAAGGAGATAAGAAAATTCTCTGGTACCAGCTTCTCTGATTATTTTCTGGTTTCTTTATTCTTCAGTTTCAGCCTTAGTGTTCTTTCAGTTCAGGGTAATAATCAATATTTGGACTTGGAAATATAATTAATAAATATATAAATAACATCTATGAGATAATGTATGATTTATAGCAAGAACAAAACCTATAATTATAGATTTCCTGAACAATATTTAGGATATTGTCATATTTCAAATGGAACAATGATCCGTCATCTTTTTTACATTTTGTCGCCACTAGAAGGCAGCAGTGGTTCATTCACAGTGAATCCGAACCAACACTGACCCAGCCTCGACCTGTTGGAGCGTTCTCAGTTGTCTGTATTTTTTATTTCCTGCTTCAGATAACTTTGGCTTCAAGCAGCAGGAAGAGAGGTTTGACTTCGGAGCTAAAGCTGGAGACGTGTTTGCCACTCAGAGGAGGTTTCCTCAGCCGCTGTTCTGGGACTATAAGGTAGGTACAGTTTGGGTAGTAATATAATGTTGGTAACAATAAAAATATTGAACATAAATTATTTAGACAATCATTTTCAATATGTTTGTTATATTTAGTCGCATTTAGCAGCATCAAGTCAAAATAATATTCATGAGATTATAACATGTGAATAACATGTCCTATATCACATTTAACTCACAACAATTCTCTATAAATGAATAGTTCTGGTGGGTTAAACAGCTGTTTGTGTAGAATTCATAAGCCACTCTGATAAAGTCGACCTGTTAACTATAATAATTAAATAATAATAATAATTGAATACCTGCTGTAATGATTATTACCCGTTTCCTTCTGCTGCAGTTGAACTTGATCGGAGAAAGAGATGAAGTCCCCATTCACTTCTGTGATAAGTGTGGTCTCCCGATCCAGCTGTACGGACGGATGGTAGGAGCGATGCTGGGTCTGGTTTCTGTCAAACATCTGGAGCAGATGTTCACGTCTAACAGCTGCTGTCTCCTCCTCAGATTCCCTGCAAACACGTTTTCTGCTACGACTGCGCTTTGCTTCACGAGAAGAAAGGAGAGAAGATGTGTCCAGGGTGAGATTATCTGAAGGTTTTATAGTTTCTAACATAACGATATGGAACCAGAGAATTTTCTAATAAACGAGTAAAATCCATTAATAGTTATCAGAATAGTTGGTAATTACTGTCATAGTTTTAAACTAATTGATTAACTGACAAATCGTTGCAGCTCTACTGTTCAATATATTTGTTTTTTATATATATATATATATATACACCCCCCCCCCAGGCTGACCCTGTATAACTGCACGGACCCGGTCCAGCGCATCGAGCAGTGCCAGCGGGGGTCTCTGTACATGTGCAGCATCGTAGCGGGCTGTAAGCGGACCTACCTGTCCCAGCGAGACCTCCAGGCCCACGTGAACCACCGCCACATGAGGGCGGCCAAGTCCTCGGGGGGGCGCCAGGAGCCGATCCACCTGCCGCCGAGCGCCCCTGACATCCCGGACCGGTTCCGCGTGCCCCCACCCCACCTCTCCAAGAACCACGTGCACCTGCCTGGCCCGCTGCAGCACGGCGGTGGGGGCCATGACCCCTACGGCCAGCCCCCGCCCCCCAGCGCCCACGACGCGCCCCCGCTGCCGCCGAGCTCCGCCCACGGCCCCGACCCGTTCCGCATCACGCTGACGACCCGCAAGCACAGCAACCTCATCACGGTGCCGATCCAGGACGACTCGTCTTCGTCGTCCTCGGCCCGCGAGCCCCTGGCCGGGGGTCCGTCCCAGCCGCCCCCCCACCACCACCCCGGGGACTACCAGCCGCCCGTGGTGTCCCACTCCCACCACATGATGGCACCGCCGCAGCAGCACTTCGGGCCGCCGCCACCCCCACCCCCTCCCATCAGTCACCCCATGCAGCACCCCCCGCCGCAGGCCTCAGCGACCCCCCACATGGTGTACAACCAGGCCCCGCCCCCTCCCATGTCCACCGCCCCGCCCCCCATCACCCCGCCGCCTGGCCACATCCTGGGCCAGATGCCCCCCTACATGAACCACCCGCCGCCGGGCCCGCCCCCCCAGCACAGCGGGCCGCCCGTCAATGCCCCCCCTCCCCCCCACCACTACAACCCTGGGTCCCTGCAGCAGTTCCAGGAGGACCAGGGCACCCTCAGCCCCCCCTTCAGCCAGCCGGGGGGGCTCAGCCCCGGCATGTGGCCCGCCCCCAGGGGGCCGCCGCCCCCCCGGATGCAGGGGCCACCCCCCCAGGGCCAGATGCCGGGTCCGCACCACCCGGACCAGGGCCGGTACCGACCCTACTACCAGTGATTCTGCTGGTCCTGCTGGGCCGGTTCACCAGTTCATTCATTCGTTCGTTCATCAGTTCATTCATTCATGTGATGCTGAGCCTCAGGTTAGGGTTAGGACCTAGACCCTAACCCGACTCTGACTTTGGTTTTGATAGAAAAAAAAAAAGTAAAAACTGGACTTTGATGTGAGTTAATTAACTGATAATCACATTAACATTAATTAATGATTTTTACAGGTGTCATTAAGTGTCTTTTGGTAAATGTGTGGAAAGACAGAAAATGTCATTAATTTCTGCAAAATTGAATGAAAATGTAACAAAAAGACTATAATAGGTTATTTAGTCTTTATGTCAAATACTTTAAACGGGACAGACTTTACCAAGGACACCTGTAATAATAAAGTATTAATGTTCATGTGGTGATTATCACAGTTAATTAACTTGCATCAAAAAAAACCAAACTGCCCTGAAGCAAAGTGTATGTGTTGCACATCGTAGTTAAAGTGAGAAGAAGCTTTAGAGGAATGTCTGGTTCTTTTTTTTAAACAGCTTACGGTAAATATTTCTGTATATATGTCAACTGATTTCACACGTATGTACTGTATATTAAAAAGACACAAACTGCGTCTCAATAAATTTTTAACAGCAAATCTGCATCTCATCTTTGTTTAAAACGACTTCTGATGGTTTAGAGACAACAATTAAAACTGTCTGTTTAGATATTAATATTATAATAATATTGATGTCTCGTCAATTGTCAATGTTGGTTTATTTTTTTTAGTTGGATTTTTTGAACATTAGCTGTTTCCATGTCAAAATATAAACACATAACTATACACACACAACACCAAGACTTGTGATCACATACTACTAAAATCAGACCTTAAATACTAGAAATGAAACAAACAACATATTCATTACTAAAAATGGGTCATTTTATTATTCACCAACCTCTAAAGTTCAGAAAAATGTTCTTCAAGCTTTAATCTGTTAATTCTTCTGTTCGTTCAGTGACTCAGAGTCACATCCTTAGTTTTAATAAACTTTGACAAAGTGAGAGACACCAACAGAATGTTTGAATCAGATTATGGAGCTTTAGCAGAATTAAACCATATTTTTGATTAGAGTTGATGTGATGATGAAGATCCTGGTGACAGATACAGATCCTCTACAGTCGGGTGACTGATAGCTGCAAAAAGAAAAGTGTTTTAGTCTGTTTTCATCACACACTGAAAAACACAAATATAAACAGGTGAGAATATGTTTGGTGCAATTAGTCCAATATCAACCACAGGACTGATCGCAGCAGAAACAGGATGTTTTCACCTGTTTAGATTTGGGTTTTTGCAGTAATTCCTAATCTGAGTAAAGGCTGCACCTTCATATTTATGTTAGAAAAGATAAACCACTGTATTTATTTTTTAACCTTCTCTTTTTTCCAACCATTATTTGTCACAGAACCAGATAATGTGTCTTTATCTCTATTTCTTACCGTCTCTTCTACTTTTTAAATGCATAGATTTTTACAGTAAACAACACATGAGCGTGTAGACTTGATGTCAATAGAATGAAGACGTCTTTTGTTGTTTTCCTTCCCTAATGGAACAACTCTTGTGTGATAATCCTGACTGAGCTGCTGCTGATTCATTAATATACGTATTTAAGGTGTAATTTCCCTCTCAACATCAGGTCAATTTGAGCTTTTTTCTCACCTCTCGGTCGTTTTTTCTGTGTTTTCCGCTGACGTGCAGCGTGGCGTCGTGGAGGCTGGGGAACAACACGGAGGACGGCACCTCGTCATCGAAGAACAGGCACAGGTGGAGTTTGTCCAGGACGGGAGCTGAGGACAGGAAACAACACCTGGTCACCATAGAAACACACGATTCACCTGGTCAGGTAAACTCACCGTCACATGACACGATGTAGACGTCCACGCCAACACGAACAAACTCTCTGAGCAGCTGGAGATTGGAAAAAGAAAAAGGAAAATATTTATACTTCAAAACATGACAACACATGTTATCAACTAGTTTTATATTCTAGGGGAATAAATGTCTTCAGTTACACTAGTGGACATTTCCTGTCCACAAGTAACACACAATCATCATGTTTTAAAACTAAATGGTACAAATGGACTTTTGAATGGCAAGAAACAAACACAAATGAACATTTTATAGACCTGATGAATGATTCCTAAAACAGCAAAATATGGAACTTAATCAGGACTTTATTGTGTTTTAATTAATTAATGTATTTTTTAAAATTAAATCCATAATTCAATGTTCTATCAATATATCATTACAGTTGTCCTCCATAACAAAGTCAGATATGAAACCTAATGTAAATTTCCAGTGAGTATAAGACGGGAAGAAAATGTCTTTTTCTTTTCTCTCACTCTTTAAATTCAGACTTTTTACAGATTTTCTCCTTTTCTGTTGTTGATAATCATATTGAACACGATTACAATAATCTATAATAAACTTAAACTTTTACTTCCTGCAGCAAAAATCACAAAATCAACATGTAATTATTTTAGTTATAATTATTTTCTCAGTCATAAGACTTTAAAGGTTTGAGTTACACTTTCAGAATCTTTTCTTATGAATAAATGAACAAGCACCATCTTCAGTCCCTTCGTGGCAGCGACGTCCAGGAAGGAGACGGCAGAGAAGTCCAGGATCAGGCTGTGGACGTCCACCCTGGGAACGCTGAAGTCTGCGGGAAACTCGGCGTTCCAGTCGATCCGGAACGGAAGATCCGAGTCCTCCGTGTCCTGACTGCAGGATAAGTCCACCACGCCTTTCTGTGAGAAACGATACCAGATTTTTATTTTATTTATATTCAGTGTATTTTTTCTGTTTTTCTGAGCAATAGAGAAACCGACAGAAAAACAGAGAAATATGACTTTGAAGAACAGAAGAAATAATTAACCTGAAAATCAAACAAAACACTTTTATCTGTGGATCCTTGTGTGTTGTATATCGTTGTATAAAAACTGCCACACAGATTAATTGGTTGATAAATTGATTGATTGGTTGATAAATTGATTGATTGATTGATTGATTGGTTGATATCTTACCTCTATTCTGTCACCACCTTGTCTCATCATCTTCCTGATTTTGCTCACAGCTTTGTTCCTCTTCCTCAGAACCCTCAGAGGGTTGAAACCAACCTGAAGAGTTGATCACATTTAATTGACATCTGGTTTATTTTGTGAGGGAAATAAACAGATCTGAACTCACAGCTTCCACAAGTTTGTTCCTGAGGAACTCGACGTTCGCGAAGAAGATGGGCGACGGAATCCTGAAGATTTTCACTCCCTTCGGTTCAAATATCTGAAACAGAAACGACCTCTGTGACGTATGACTTCTCCTGAGGTGTGGAGCAGGCTTTTACTCACGTGGAGGTAGTCCTTCCTGTCTCTGTAGAAGTCGGTGCCGGGGATGTTGGCCAGGACACAGCAGCGAGGACTGACAGCAGGAATTACATTAAAACAGCTTTTAATGTGTTTAATACTAACATCGTTCAAATTTCTGAGCAATATTGATTATAGACACTTTAAGTTTGTTTCATGTCTATTTCATGTTTTCATTTGACGAAAGTGTCATGTCTGATTTTATTGTTTCATAGTGAACACTTTTCACTTTTACTGCGTTTTAATATTTAACTTATCATGTGCTGAGATTCATTTTCTGTCTTTATGGGAACAAAAAGATTTTATCCATAAAAATGGTTTACTAGGAAGATTTGATTTTTTCAGTGCATATTTTAGAATATTGAAAAAAAAACATATGAGTTGATAGAGCCTGTTTTGTCTAGAATTCTTGAACACACACACACACACACGTATTTACTACTGAATCCTGAAGACCACGGACAGCAGCTCCACCCCCAGACCCACAGCCAGACCCAGGTCCAGACCCAGGAGGATGGAGGCCCAGCAGGTCCCCAGCCAGACCACCTGCAGAAAAACACCTGGGTCAGACGGGGCCCCTCCCCTCTAATCTGATTGGCCCCTCACTCTGTCAATCGACTGACGAGAGAAGAACCGGGGAATGCTAGCGGTGGCGGCTGCAGTTCCAGCCACGGCCTGTTGGTGGCAGCAGGTCCACGCAACTTTATAGTGTTTGCTTTTTAACAAGCTTAAAACACTGAAATGAAACCAAAAATAATTAAAAATTTACTAGATGACGGAGAATTTTTTGTGAGTTATAAATATTCTTGTTGATGGAGGTCATTTAAAATAATTTGAGCAGCAAAAAGAAAAGTAGTAAGACAGGACAACTGGATAGTTGATAGTTCAACTATCTTAAAAAAGTTAAAAAAAAAAATTAAAAACGTATGTGTATACATCTATGTGTATATATCTATGTGTGTATATCTATGTGTATATATATCTATGTGTATATATCTATGTGTATATATCTATGTGTGTATATATCTATGTGTGTATATCTATGTGTATATATATCTATGTGTATATATCTATGTGTATATATCTATGTGTGTATATATCTATGTGTGTATATCTATGTGTGTATATATCTATGTGTATATAAACCCTCCCCTATAGTTAGGTTCCTTATGTGTGTGTTAAATACAGTAATGACACACAGAACTCAGACTGAGTCTTTTAGTACGGGCCTTATGGTCCTGTAAATACAGTAAATGAATACAACGGCTGTAGCTTCATAAAACCTCTGAAACCACCACCATGAGCCGGTAGCTGATGAGTAGAATCAGGTGAAGACGTTTACACATTCCGTCCTGTCCGTCCTCCAGAGTTCAGGGATCTGTCCAAACTGCAGCAGCATCCCCTTCAGGTTGACCAGGACCAGCGCCCCCAGCACCGACTGCGGGGACACAACAAGCTGCTGAGACCACCAGGACACCAGGTCCTCCAGCCGATCACAGACCTGCTCCTCTGACCTGGGGCAGCGGCTCCAACAGGAAACCCAGCGCCACGGTGACCACCATCGCCATCAGGGCCGAGATCAGACCCGCCACCTGAAGAAAAACCACAGCCGTGACCTCAGGGGGCGTTTGTTCTGGGGACGAACAGTCGATGGATGCTGGGACGGTTTCCTGACCTGAGTCTTTCCTCCTGAACTCTCCTGAACCGCCGTCCTGGACAACGCCGTGCTGGCCGCAAACGACCTGAAGGTGGCGCCAAACATGTTGCTGAGGCCGAACGCCACCAGCTCCTGATGGAAGGGAGGAAGAGAAAGGCTCCAACTGCACTCCTCAACATTTTAACACAGGTTCTAGCTCCTAAAGGGGACTTTAACACAGGTTTATCTGACCCCCCCACTGGTAAAAGAACCAATACAGCAATCTAAAAATACTCCAATACAAGTAAAAGTTCTGCATTAGAGTCATACTTATCTCAATAGTATATTATTATTAGATACTGAATATAGTTAATGCAGTTAAAGCAGATAAATACTATATATTATGAGCTTAATGTAGTAATAGTATAAAAGTACTAGTTAGTCCTAGTGGTTCCCACCCTGAGGTACTGGCCCCTCCAACAGCTCAGCAGGTAAATGTGGGGGGTCCTGAGGGGATTCACTTTTTGGACTCTGATCTACTCTTTGATTTTGGGTGAAATATTTCAACATTTATTAAAGTTTAGAGGGAAAATTCTCAAAATATGAGACCTGACTAGAGCTAAAATGTCTTTTATTGATCATCAGTTTACTATTAGAGAAGAATAAAGAAACCAGAAAATAATTACAAAATAATGAATAATATAATAATATGTTATGTTACATTATAGTACATGTGTGCTATGGTATAATAATATGTACAGGGCTTAGTGATGAAATGTCAACCAACTACAGTTTATCAGTTTCTTCCACACGTCCAACCCTGAGATAACAGTAATATCCGACCACTTTACTTCCTTGTTCTGGTCTCATTAACCAATAAACTCAGTTTCTCTGTCTGATGTCGTTTCCTGGAACTCACCTGGTTGCCGTCGATGGCGTAGTCGTGTTTGATGGCGTAGACTTTGGCCACGGAGAAGGCCACGGCGAACCCCACCACGGCCACGGGGAGGGCCTCCACGGCGCTCTGCTGGAACACCTGCAGGCTGGGGGCCACGGGGGGCTGGTACCTGGGGCAGGAGACGCGTCTGAGTGACATCACAAATCCAGCGGAGCGTCAGTCTGTGGTTTACGACGTGCTGCGACTCACCCGCTGACCATGTGACCCACCACCACCACGCCATAGGACGCCTCGAAGTCGAAGGCGTAGGAAACACCACACGCTACGACGGTCTGCTCAAACA
Organism: Eupleurogrammus muticus; assembly: GCA_036785175.1. Lineage (NCBI taxonomy): Eukaryota > Metazoa > Chordata > Actinopteri > Scombriformes > Trichiuridae > Eupleurogrammus > Eupleurogrammus muticus. The sequence goes on from JAYKQN010000041.1 coordinate 417,125, forward strand.
ACGCAGAAACACTGAAACTGATCAGGTTTAGCTCCTGTTCTTTGTTTAGTCTAGATTCAGTCAGCAGTTTGTTAGTTTTTCAGAGTAATGATATTATTAGAAACATTTGTTTAGTTCAGTGTGACACAGGGACACGTTTTAACGTGACACCACTGATACGAATGTTCCTACACGATTGTAATTGAAAAAGATCTATGACTTTCGTGACGGAAAAAGTTAAAAATGCAGATTAATTTGAGCTTGAGAACGTTGCCGGTCATGAACAAACATGGACGGACACGTCTGGTCTGGCAGTGTTTGTTCATGACAGAGTCTTGATGAACCCACCATGATGAACTCTATGGGGACCGGCACCGGCAGTTTGGTTCTGTATTTGTCGTTCAGCTCCTTCACCACAAACACAACCAGCATGATGAGGATGGACATCACCAGGTCACACACGTTGGTGGACGTGATCTGCACAAAGATGTGCTCCAGCGTCTGAACAGGAACACAGAAAACACACTAATTAAACTGGTGTGGTGGTCGATATAGACCTTAGATTAGATTAGATTAGATAGATTAGATTAGATTAGATTAGATAGATTAGATTAGATTAGATTAGATAGCTCCTTTATTGTCCCACAGTGGGGAAATTTACAGTGCTACAGCAGCAGTTAGAAAAGTTACAAAAATGTTTTTAAAAATTTAAAAAGGAAAAGAAAAATTAAAAAATTAAATTAAAAAAAAAATTAAAAAACAATATATACAGATATATACAGGTATATACAGGTATATATAAATATGAGTTAAAAATGTATTTGTACTGTCCATTTTTTCTGTTGGGGGGGGGGTTACTGAGAGCTGTACTTGTTGTACAGTCTGACAGCTGTAGGAAGGAAGGACTTCCGATATCGCTCCCTCCGACACTTTGGATGGATTAGTCTGTTGCTGAGGGAGCTCGTCAGTCCAGACAGTGTGTCCTGCATGGGGTGGAGGTGGTTTTCCATCATTGATGATATCTTCCTTATCATCCTTTCGTCTCCCACCACCTCCACTGGGTCAAGGGAGCACCCCAGGACAGAGCTGGCCTTCCTGATAATCTTGTTCAGTCTCTTCCTGTCTGCAGCTGTTATGCTGCCTCCCCAGCAGACCACCCCATAATGTAAGACTGATGCCACAACTGAGTCATAGAATGTCTTAAGGAGTGTCCCCTGCACTCCAAAAGACCTCAACGCCTGAGCAGGTAGAGCCTGCTCTGGCCCCTCTTGTATAGCGCAGTTGTATTATCAGTCCAGTCCAATTTTTTGTTCAGATGAACACCCAGGTACTTGTAAGATGTCACCATCTCAATGTCCATTCCCTGGATGTTCACTGGTGCCGGGGGATTGCATACCCGCCTACGGAAGTCCACCACCAGTTCCTTGGTTTTCCCCGTGTTGATCTGGAGATGGTTCCGCTGGCACCAGTTGACAAAATCCTGCGTAAGTTCTCTGTATTCCCTGTCGTCATCATCCTCAATGAGGCCAACGATGGCAGAGTCATCGGAGAACTTCTGCAGGTGGCAGGTTGGTGACTTGTAGGTGAAGTCTGCAGTGTAGAGGGTGAAGAGGAACGGAGCCAGGACCGTTCCCTGTGGGGCCCCCGTACTGCAGACGACTGTGTTGGATACACAGTCCCGTGTCCTCACATACTGTGGACGGTTGGTGAGGTAGTCCAGAACCCAGGACGTGAGGTGACGGTCCACCCCAGTGTTCTCCAGCTTGTTCCCCAGGAGTGCTGGTTGAATCGTGTTGAAGGCACTGGAGAAATCAAGGAACATGATTCTTACAGTGCCTCCAGGCTTCTCCAGGTGGGAAAGAGCACGGTGGAGGAGAAAGATGATGGCATCGTCCACCCCGATGTCAGGCTGGTAAGCAAACTGGAGGGGATCCATCAGTGGGCTCACCAGGGGGCGGAGATGGTCGAGGACCAGGCGCTCCAGTGTCTTCATCCTGTAGCAGGATGAAGCTGCTTTCCTTGTTGAGGCGTGTTGTCATCAGGCAGATTTATTTATTTATCATGTTTCAACACATTCAAAAGCTCCACAGAACATTAAAAACTTCAGGGTAAAGAGCAAATGATTCTACAAATAACATTAAACAGATGTCTACAATCACATTAATAATGGTGTACCACAAGGTTCCATTCTGGATCCTATTTAACTCTCTACTTTTATGATTTTAGCCACCATAGGATACCTACTAATATGAACTATTAAATGCTATTTCCTTTTCCTAATTAGTATCATTGCCAGTGTCCTTGGACCCGTTTTAATAATGTCAAGTAAAGTCAATTTTCCTTGTTCAGCCCATAACTACAGATTCAACCTAATAAGATTTACATGCTCTGTCCTGAGAGTCTCATGTTGTTCAGGAAAAACTCCTTAAGAAAACAGGGAAAAAAGAGAAAGAAAGGTCAGGAATAAACCAGAGGAGGATCAGGACAGGCTGAACAGATGATGAACAGGATGGAAACAACACAAAGAACAGGAAAAGATGAACGTTACACTAAACAGATGAAGTCTGCTGCTAGGAATTCCAACTAAGAACCATCTCCAGATTAAAACCCTCATGTTCGTCTCCTCTGAGCTGTAACCCTGATGTGTCCTGGATTCACGTACACAACAGACCGAGGATGAATGGGTCCAGGTTCTGGTGGTTAAAGACCTTCACTCACGTATATGATAGACAGCGGTCCAGTAATTCCTGGGACCGTCAAACCCAGCACGAACTTGAGCTGTGAGACCAGGATGTGGACGGCGGCGGCCGTGGTGAAGCCAGAGACCAGCGTGTCGGACAGGTAGACCACGATGAAGCCCACCTGGAGGACCCCCATCATGAGCTGTGTGGAGGGAGTGAAGATTAGCTGGAACGCCAGGAACGCCGGGAACGTTAGGAACATTAGGAATAATAACACTAAAGCCAGCCAACCACCTGGAAGAGCCCCATGAGGAAGGTGACGGAGGACGCCACAAGGACCCTCTGCTGGTCCGGACTCAGGCCCTGCAGGTCCGTGATGTTGGCCGGCGGCCCCCCCTCAGGGACCAGGCGGGTCACCACGGCCCCCACCATCAGGCTCAGGACCGGGAAGGAGCCTGTAGGAGGAACAGCTCTTATCTCCTCTCGTTACAGATCAATAACGTTTATGGAGTCGGAACCAGAGTTACTGAACATGAAATATCAACTAATCGTATAAAATATTTTAGAACATGTGGTGGTGAACATACAGTCATAGCTTGATGCTATGTTATCAACGTGACTCCATAGGTTGCTAAACCAGGAAGTTTACATATTTACATATTTATGACATAGGGAAACTAATGTATTTTAGCAAATAAGACAACATTTTACAACATAAATTTAACTAAATATATAAAAAGCAGATGTGAGTTCATTTTTTTATTCAGTGAAAATTCTCCAAAATTCTGAATAAAAGACAATGATGTCACATGTCAAAGGGAGTGGTCATGTGACCTCATAAACTGTATGTCCTTCAAAATAAAAGCCCCCTTTTTCACACCTAACTGTAAAAACATGGATTTTATATAAGAGCTCTTTAGAAAAAAGAAGATAAAGCGATTGTTGGCCTATGGAAGTAAAGTTAAACGTTTATAAAATATAAGAACTGCTTTTAATCATTACTTTTTTTTAAATTTCGCAGATTTAAATCAAAGCTATTTTAGTTTTGTGGTGTATTTTCCACATCTAATTTTCCTAAATCTAAATGAATCTAAAGAAAGTGAAAGTGTAAATCTGAAAACCAAGAGACAAACAAACAGCTGGAATCTAATCAACAACATGATGTGAAGTGTAGTTTTATCCTTTGAGCGGGAACATAGACAAAGATTTAAGGTTTCAGGTGATAAAACGTGTTACAGGGTCTGGTTTGACTCCAGTTTGGTTTTATTTGTTCTTTTTGTAATAAAACCTTTTTATGTGTCAGGTGGTGACTTTCACCAGAACATCATAAACAACAGTTGTTATAGGGAGAATGTTTTACTGCGACGCCCTTTTTCACGTAACTTACCCACAGAAATGTGTCTGGAGGTTCCCAGGAAGAAGTAGATGAGGACGGGATAGAACGCCGTGTAGAGGCCGTAACTGGGAGGCAGCGACGCCAGCAGAGAGAAGGCGAGGCCTGGGAACACCACAGGAAACCACAGGAAACCACAGGAAAACCACAGGAAACGCTCAGGAAACGCTCAGGAAACGTCCAGAGAAGGAAAATTTAACCTGATACAGGTTCAGCTTTGAGTTTTACATTTTACAACACTAAATAAAGTATTTTATCTGTTCCTGTTCCAGCATCATTATATATATCATCAATATCCACGTCATCAATACAATAATAAAATAGTTTAATATAATATCAGTAGTAGCTGCAGCTAACCACTATTTAGAGATTTATTCAGATTGGAGCTGTTTGTGGGATTATTCTGATTCCAGGTTTAAATCCAATAACCTTTGAATTATCATCATTTAGAGCAGGAAAACTGATAAATAACCCTGGGGTTGAAATATTTTATACTAGCAGTAATTTTCTAAACACCACGTCAGGACATCAGAGTTTAGAAACTTGCTGCTTAGTTACTAGAAAAAGGTTCATTCTGTGAGGAAGTACTCATGTTTTAACTGGTAACTTCTGCTGTAAATGAAGCAATCCCCTCACCTTGCATGATGGCCACCATGCCGGTGCTGACCCCTGACACCAGGTCCCCCAGCAGCCAGTCCCGGACCCGGTAGTCCTTCATCCATCTGAGGATCGGCAGCAGCCTCAGAGCCGCGTCCTTCACTCGATGGGAGTCACAGCTGGTGGAAAAACAGAGAAAACTCCTTCAAAATGGAACATTTTTAATGAATCTCAACACAAATTTGATGAATTGAGGATATTTTAGATCAAGACTGCATAGAAATGTCAGATTATAGTAAAACCTCAACTATAACATCCTACAGGTGCATCTGAATAATTAGAATACCTGAAGAGTATGGAGGTACATTTTTCTTTGTAATTTCTTTTTAATTATTTGAGATGCACAACAACATATTTTATTTCAGACTAACCAGGCCCCACTCACATGAAGAACTGTTTGACGTGGTCTGTGGGGGTTTTGTGCAGCCTGTGGATCTTCTCGTGATCTCCAGCCAACGTTTCCTCAGAGTAAACCGGCCGGTCGACCACGTACCGCGTCCTCAGCGTCGCCATCCTCTCAGCCAGGAACCTGATCATAAAGACAAAGGCTCAACAGTAAAGATCCTTAAATGAACCTTTGGCCGATCTAATCTGTCATCACGGATCAATGCCATCACTGCCCGTTTTGTCTTTACGTGGTTTAATGATTAACACGATTACGATCCATTACGTTGCCCATTTTATTCCATACATGTCGTCGAGGGAGTTTGAAGTCGGTTTATATTCCAGTGGAAGATTTTATAATATAATATAAATAAAAGAAGCTGCAGGTGATGATTACTATCACTACTGATGCCTCATTTGAAAGAATACTTCGGTTTCTAGCGACACCTTGTGGTGAACTTGGAGATGTTAAATTAACTTCTATATTTTATAATCATTTTATATCATAATTTATTTATTATTCTTTTATACATTATTATATTTTCTAAAGATGATGCTTGGAGGAAGTTACTATAACAGATCCACAAACATAATTTAATATGAATATAAATATGCAGATTCAGATTTAGTTTTTATTCCTGAAATATGACATGAGCCCATGTTCAATTTGTGGTGATTTTTGTGTTATAATATATTTGTGAAAACATAAAATCCTAAATATTTAGGTGTTTTCACCAGATTGTTGCTGTAGTTGTTAAACTTTACTTAAACTCCCTGTAATCAGAAATATTTTCAGCAGTGGATTATTTCACATTTGTTGCTCTGGTGAGTTTTTCTTGCAGCAGGAAAGTGAGAATTAAAAATAAACATAATGAATTAAAGGTTCCTTATTATTGACTTTACCCAGCTTTTATTTCAAGTTGTGTGTATTTCTCCTAAATATAATTTTACATCTTTCTCTGCAGCTCTAGAACAGAACAATTGTTCCGTATCTTTCTCAAAATTAACACATCTCTTCTCTGATTGGTTGATTGGGAGTTGGTGGTGACTGTATAGTTGTGACATCACTGCTTCATCGACAGCATGTTATAAGGCTCAGTTTCTGGATACAGGCTGTTTTACTATTATTATTATTACCTCTCTGTGTTGAGCTTTTTGAAACACGGGACATTATTTATAGAAACTAGACGTTCTCTCAGTTTCACAGAAGAATAAAACACAAATCACACGACACCTGAGATAAATTCATTGTTGGTTTGGTCTTTTATGGATTTTCTCAGCACATATTGCAAAACTTAGACTTTAAACCCAAAATAATGTAATAGCTTAAATGTGACATGAAGGGATGAATCAGTAAAGATGTCTGATAATTAATGAATAAATGACCGTTGTCCTATATAAACCCATAATTCCTGCTGATTAACTTTTCTTCTTTTACTCCATTGGATTTGTCTTCTATTTAGTTTTCCAGATATCGACAGATTCAGTTTTTCAGGGTTGTAAAACTTTTATTTCAATATTTCAGCACATTTATTGTCATTGATTTATTTGTTTGGTCCAAAACTGAACAGAATTTTAGACCAATTCACTAAGAGTAAATTAATTCTTAATATCATGGAAATATAACTTTACACATATATATTTATTGTGCTAAAATGTTCTACAAATTCAAAATGTACAGTATAAAAAACACAGCAATAGCATCAAATCACATTCCTTACATTACAGTAAAAACTGTGGATGTAAACGTAGATTGTCAGATTCATACACGCAAAAATCATTTATATATATATATATGTATATATTTATATATATGTATATATATATTTATATATATGTATATATATATTACAACATGATCTATGAAACGTTAAATATTTTTGCTTTTGGTTTCTAGCTTTTTTAACCACCATCTTCTCATTTAGGTTAGAACCTTAGAACTTGGTTTCTGGATCCGGTGCCTGTGGGTGAAGAAGAGTTTAAAGTTTGTTTTTTATTGAAATAAGAGGAAATTAATATTAAAATTATTTTTTGTCAGCATTTTTGGGCAAAAGTGTTTTACAAAAAAACTAAAAATCCATCTAAAATCAATACTATTGTTAATCACAAGACTGTAATCATCACAAAAAAAGAACTTTGATTGATAAAACAAGTTTTTCTGATTTTTTTCACCAAAAATTGTCATAGAATCATTAACATTTGTTCAGCTTCTCGTTTACAATTAGATTTGATGGGTGAATTGAATATTTGGTTGTTAGGAAGGGGACTACAGTAGATGATGGATTTTTGATGTGTGTATTTACAGGCGTGATTTAAACTAAATAATGTGGCATCACTTTTAAACATTTTGAGATAAAAGTGAAGAAAGGTGAATGTCATGAAATGTGGAAACGTACGTTTCTGTCTCTTCTGTCTCTCAGGCTTCCTCCAGGGTGGAAAACTGTGCTTGTTGTTATAATCTGAACAGAAACAGGAAAACTTTATTCAACATGTTCAACACAAACAACATCAGTAGTTTACAGCATCAACTGTGTGAATAATGTCATGTGATTTAGAGCTGCTGCTTTCTTCTTTTCTTGCTGATACTCTGGGTTATATCAAAGGATTGTAGAGGAACAGAAAATGCCCTTTTCTGTAAATCAGTATGTAAAATGGTACATTTTGTTGTGAAATATTTTATTCCAAGTTGTAAAACTTCTCTTCCGTACCTTTTCAGTTTTCTTTTCCGTGGTTTCGGGGTGTTTCTCTGCGACGTGCAGCATGGCGTCGTGCAGCGACAGGAAAAACATGGACGGCTGCACCTCGTCATCGAAGAAGCTGCAGTTGTGTAGTTTCTCCAAAATAAAAGCTGCAGCAACAGACAACAGTTAGTAAATGGAACTCAGCATCATGTCTGTCAGCGGAAAAAAATGTAAATCATCCTGCAGCCAGTTGATGCCATTATATTCTACTGCAGTAGTTTTACTTCAGGCTCATACTCACGATCACAAGCCACGACGTAGACGTCGACTTCAACTCGGATCAGCTCCTTCACGGCCTGAAACTCCCAGAACATCAGGATCAGATTCTCAGCTCAGGAGGAGGAAACCTGCTGCTATCAGGCTGCACACTCACCGTCTTCAGCCCTTTCAGAGCAGAGATGTCCAGGAAGGACACGGCAGAGAAGTCCAGGATCAGACTGTGGACGTCCACCCTGGGAACCGCCACGCCGGCCGGAAGCTCGGCGTTCCAGTCGATCCGGGCCGGCAGGTCGCTGAAGTCGGGGGGCAGATCCAGTTCCTCCAGGCAGCCCTCGTCCTCTGACTCCTTCACTGACATGAACGACGAGTTCACAAAGCCTTTCTGGAACGGAAAAATAGTCTTTTATTAAAGAGAAGATTCTTAAAAACACATCAAATTTTTATTTGATGGTCATTTTTTATTCATTCTAATTAACTTTTGCTTCACCTTCTAACAGTTAAAGATACTACTTTGTGTGAGCATGAGTTAAAAATGCATTTAAGGAAACATGCTCACACTTTAACTCACTTTATTATACACACTTGTCGATACTTCTAAAGATCATTTGTGCAATTTAAACAGCAACACAAGTAAAACAGTCAAATTGTGCTTTAATAGGCAGATACCTGCTGCAGCCAAGACGCAGTTGCAGCCTCAGATTGTTTAACTAATCAGCTCCATCATTAACACACAAATAATCAGTTTTCTTATCAACCTCTCAGATAAAATAGCTAATAAATAGATTTCCTTACTGAAAAGCTCATTCTCTGCCACAACATGTGTGGCCAGTTCCTCTTTTTTTTACTTTTCTAAGACAATTCATACATATGACTCAGATGAGTGAAGTAACTTGCATCATCTTTTTGAGCAATTACCATCAAATTACAAATCATTTAATCAATACATTGTAAAAACGATTGTGTTGTTGAGTCTAATTGTTTATATGAATAATAATGAACTTTACAGCTGCTGTGATTTATCACATTAAACAGGAGATAGGAGATAACACCTCAAACACTGAGGACCTAATAATAATCATTTTATGGTCCTATCAACATGTTTTTTAACTTACAGACGTCCACTGCAGGTCACCTTTCTTCAGAAGCTTCCGGATCATCCTCACAGCTTTATTTCTCTTCCTTAACACTCTCAGTGGGTTGAATCCAATCTGAGCAGCAGTTTAAGAGATTTTATAAATCCACCAGTTCATGAAACGACAGTTTAAAGTTGATTTAATCAGGTTTATGCTTCACGTTCTCAGATTTATCAGCATAAATGTGCAGTAGTTTTAGACTCACAGCTTCTACCAGTTTCCTCCTGAAAAACTCGATGTTGGCAAAGAAAACAGGCGACGGAATCCTGAAGATCTTCACTCCCTCTGGCTCACAGATCTGGAGACAGTCAAAACCTCAAAATCAGCAAAATAATGCGAAATTCACAGGAATTAAGAGAACGTGAGAAAAGAGAGAAACAGAGTCATTTCCCCTCACTTCCTGTTTGTTAAACAGAAATAAAACAAGTTTTGATGCTTCATCTGCACATTGAAACCAGTTGAAATATGTGAGAGGTGTAAAAGTACTAGACTGAAGTTACAAACTGAAGTTACTTACATCCGTATAATATTTTCTGTCTTTGTAGATGTCTGTTCCCTTTATGTTGGCCAGCACGCTGCAGCGAGGGCTGGAATAACACAAGTAAAACAACAAGTACGTCATGCTGCTCCTCATATTGATAATTAGATTATTATTGCTGGAAAAAGTTAACAATTAACACTGGTTAACATTTATACCATGTAGTATTTTCATCAGAGTTTTGGCTCAATCAATTGTAGTCATTTTTAAAGAAGGAAAAAGTCCAAAAGCCTCTTGAATGAGAGGGAGACATGTTCAAACCAACTAAGATAGTTAGTTGATGACATGATAGGACCCACATAAACATGGATATTGATCAGTTATTGATCCAGATACTGACAACTGGACCCTGAGGATGACACTGAGCAGCTCCACACCCAGACCCACACCCAGACCCAGGTCCAGGCCCAGGAAGATGGCGGCCAGGCAGGTGAGGATCCACACGGCCTGAAAACACCAGAAACACCAGGGTTCACCAGGAGGAACAGAGCTGAGAGTCAAAGGTTCTGCAGGACCTTCAGACACCTACACAGTCGGGTTTGTCCCTCCTCCACAGGTAGGGGATCTCCATGACCTGCAGCAGCATCCCCTTCAGGTTCACGATGACCACGGCACCCAGCACCGACTGTGGAGCAACACCACGTTACTCAGGTAAAGGTGAAGAGCTTCTGGTTTCAAAACTACTTAGACTATAAAAGTGATGAAAGAAGTCAGTCAAATATATCAGCTGCTTTATGTCCATTTGAACATATTTGAACAGGTAATAAAGACTTAATATTAGTAATATTAGTAAATATGAAACTCAAGAATGAGAACAAATGTTTTTAGCCAAACAGTAAAAATGTGCTAATTTAACAGTGAAAAAGGGTTTTTTTATAAACCAGTTATAAATCATTTCTGACAGAAAATCACTTTTTGACAGTTGTCATGAAAACAAGTTTGTATGAAAGAGGAGAAAGGAGGATGTTTTAAAATGTAAAGAGTAGAAAGAACAGATAATGAAAGATGTAGGAGTAAAAAGTCGTCTGAAAAGTGTAGATACACAACATTTCTACCTAAATAAGGTGACCAGTATTAATGAGTAGTTTTGACCTTGGGCAGCGGCTCCAGTAAGAACCCGATGGCTAAGGTGACGATCATCACGATGACGGCTGATATCAAACCAGCGACCTGAAGACGTGATGGAGACATGAGGCTTTAAACCCAAACATTTAGTGTGTTTCTGTCCCTTCAGCAGGTGAATTAGTGAGGTCACACCAGGCGTACGTTGACTGTTTTTTAATGTATTGATGATGATAATGAGCAGTTTGTGCTGCATTTCTGTGTATGAAAAGTGTTTTATAAATAAAGATTGATTGAATGATGTAGTGATGCAGTAATGTCACCAGGGTTAAATACTCTACCTGGGTCTTTCCTCCCGTGCTCTCCTGCACGGCGCTCCTGGACAACGCCGTGCTCGCCGTGAACGCTTTGAAGGAGGCGCCGAATATGTTACTGACGCCGAAGGCGATGAGCTCCTGGAGGCGGATAGATTGATTGATTAGTTAATTACCCAGAACAACCGGAGGCCGCGCCTCGTTAAACGCTGTACCTGGTTCCCGTCAATGGTGTAGTCGTGTTTGACGGAGTAAACCTTTGCCACGGAGAACGCCACGGCGAAGCCCACGATGGCCATGGGAAACGCCTCCACCGCCGTCTCACTGAAGATGTGAAGGTTAGGAGCCAGAGGAGCCTCGTACCTGGACGGCAGGGTGACATCACTGACCAGTCAAGGCTGGTACTACAGCTTTGTACTTCTACTTCTCACATCCTCATATAACTATCTGTACTTTCTACTCATTTTAATATCATTGACTCTCCTCTTCATTCCAGTTTGTTTTCATGACAACTATCATAAAGTGATTTTCTGTCAGTAGGTTCATGATTTGACCAGATGTCAACCAGCCCTTTATCACTGTTCAAATACCTCTAAAAAAGGACAATGTAGCACATAAAACACATTTTTGCCCATGTAATAAAAGTTAAAAGTTTGTTTTGTTTTAAAAATCACTTGTTCTCATTCCTGAATTTTATTTTTGATAGATTTTTATCTCACTAATTTACTATTTATTACCCGTCACCTGGGACAATACAACACATGAACCAAATAATTCTCTGACAGTGATCACAGCCTATTTATATTTTCACTGATAGAAAACTGATTTACTATTACTTGTATACTTTACTTAGTTTTAAAGACAAAACCTTTACACTTTTACTTGATTAAAAAGCTTGATTTGATGCTCCAACTTTTGACGCCACCTGTCTAAAATATTGATCAGTGTTTGTCAAAGCTGCAGATTGAACCTAAAATGTCTTTTTTTGTCCACAACCCAAAGATCATCAGTTTACTATTATAGAAGAATAAAGAAACCAGGAAATAATCAGAGAACAGAAGCTGAACCAGAGAATTAAGCATTGACTTAATAACTAATAAGTTTGTTGATCACCAAAACAGTGATTGTAGGGAACTAATTGACAACATCATGATATATAAATACTAAATCTTTCTTACGTTAGATATTATGCAACATATCTCACCCTTTTGGAATATGACCAACAACTTCAATGCCGTACTTTGTCTTGAAATCAAATCCATAAGAAACTCCACATGCAATCACAGTCTGAGAAAAAAAGCACAGATAGGTTCAGTTTCATCAAGATGAATGAGACCATGGATCAGGTCAATGATCGATGATTCTCACCATGATAACCTCGATGGGGATGGGAACAGGAAGTTTGGATTTGAATCTGTCGTTCAGCTCCTTCACGATGAAAACCACCACCATGATCACCAAGGACGTCACAACATCACACACGTTGGCAGACGTGATCTTACTAAAGATGATCTCTAGCGTCTGAAATATATAAAGAAATAATATTAAAAAATGTTGTTGCATTAACTTCTTGAACTGGTTTAACCCATCAGAACTCACTCAGCCCCTTTAAATGTTCTGGAGGTGAGTTTTAACACATTTAGACTGTCAATGGTCTATTAACATGTTCCATATGAGGTTTAACCTGTTCTCACCACAGTTCTTCAATGAATTTAAGCTTTAAACAAGTTGGTGCCACTGGGTCAATTAAGTCTAAAACATCTTTAAATCACTTTTCCCTCCAAGTGGAGACTCTCATCGACGTTGTGAACAACTCATCCACCTCTGTGAACAAATGTCACAGAGGTGGATGAAGAACTCAGATCCTTCAACCTTTGGAGTAAAAATGAAAATACTAGAAATCAAGAAAAAATATTAAAATTAGATAAAGTATCTGCCAGTGGAAAAATAATAACAATAATAATCAAGTCTTTATATCGATTGTACCAAAAACAAGATTTCAGTTTTTAGAATGCAGGCAACTAATCTATGAATAGTCACGATTAAACCTCATGTGACGTTTATTTCACAATAAGAAAAAATGTTAACAAGCTCCTCAATGAATTTAACTGATTCAATTATGTTGAATTAATATAGTTTCTGTGTTTTCAGATATTGTGTTAAACCAGCAAAGTTATAACTATGATGGATGTTGAGGGAATGAGGATAATGTGACATAATGTGACATCACAGACGTCTCTGATACTGAGGGTCTGTTTTCTATAAAACATAATTGAACATAATGAGGATGAATGGGTCCAGGTTCTGGTTAAAGACCGTCACTCACGTATACGATGGCCAACGGGCCACTGATGCCGGGAACCGTCAAACCCAGCACGAACTTCAGCTGTGAGACCAGGATGTGGACGGCAGCGGCCGTGGTGAAGCCGGACACCAGCGTGTCGGACAGGTACATGACCACGAAGCCCACCTGCATGATGCCCATCCCCAGCTGGAGGAGGAGGAGAAGGTTAGACACCCCCCAGGGAGAATAGAAAACAATATCAATGCCTACTGGGATCAGTGAAGTCTGATCTATCTAGTCTAATTAATCTAATATTAATCTAGTCTACATCTAATAAACCACCTCATAACATTACATTTCCCATGATTCCCTCTTCCTGCTTGTTTTACCAACTTTAAAACTTCATTATCTCCTAAACTATTTGGAATATTGAAAATATCATCCACCTCTTTTTTATGCACTTTACACACACATTTAGCCTCTATTAAAAATAATTAATAATTATTGTTATCCACTGATATAAAATATTTTAAAACAATATACACTTAAGCCCATTGATTCCTACCTCTATCAAATACAAGGGATTTCTTGATTTTTCCACTTAACATGAGTATTTCACCTCAGTTTTTACTTAAATAGGACACAAAGAAAGTCTCAAACTATAAAGTGTATATATATATAAAGACAGATTTCCCAGCATGCCCTGCCAGGATCTTCTATATCATAGTCATTTGTTGATGTGATTTTTGGTTTTCACTCCGTTTATTTACACATTCTAACGAAACACAAATCAGTTATGGCTTCAGACTTGTGAAAGGCATGGATCCAGCCAGTGATTGGACCTGCATGATGCCGGTGAGGAAGGTCAGAGACGACGCCACCAGCACTCTCTGGTCGTCTCTGGACAGACCCTCCAACCCCGTGATGTTGGCTGCTGGACCCTCATCAGGGACCAGTCTGGTCACCACGGAGCCGATCATCAGGCACAGGACCGGGAACGGACCTGGAGCCAGATTCAGGATCAGAAAAATCTCATTCAAATACTTTCAAAGGGAAAATACAGCTCATATATTTTCACTTTTTACTTTTATACTTGAAACCACAACTTTCACATATTTACTGAGTAAAAAGGTTGAGTTGATAATTCTGCAGAAATATTTTAAACCCTCGTATCTCGGCCTTTTCTCCTTTTTTTAAACCTCTCTCACCGACTGAGATGTGTCTGGAGGTGCCGAGAAAAAAGTAGATGATGACGGGGAAGAAGGCAGAGAAGAGTCCGTACCAGGGAGGAAGGGAGGCCAGGAGACAGTAGGCCAGACCTGGAACACACACACAATACAAACACAGATATCACTCTGTAAGATAAATGATAATACAAATGCTCTGATTAAAAATATATATATATATAATAAAAAAGAAATCACCGGGGAGAGAAAAATCTGGAGTAAAATTCTTTGCACTTCTTCTTAGCACTTTGTGAATAAAACTGATTCTGATTAAAATTAGATCAGAACAAAATGATAAAACATATAAATAATGAAACTGAATATAAGTTCATGATGTTTTATCAGATTAGACACAAGTTGTACAGCTGTCATTCATGAAGTGGTGAGAATTTAGAAGTGGAAATAAAAATTAAATCAGACGACATCTTTTAACGTGGAGGAGTCAGTTTTTCTCCTTAATGAATCCTCACTGTGCTTCTATTCTTCCTCTTTGTTCCCCTAAAGTTCAGGTAACGTTGGTCACGATCTGTTCTGACTTCAAAACCTGAATGGACACGTCAAACACGATGAATAATGCAGGACTCGCTGCACATGAATCAGTATCAGGAAACATCTCCTCTCGTCACACTAATACAGAGACAGATGTTTCCCTCTGGTTCAAGTGTGACGGGAGATTAAAGCGTTTACTCCCTTCACTGAGGTCATGCAGGGCAATTAGTCTGCAGATAAGATAGAAAGGTTTAATCTTCACACCAAGGTGAGATATTTTTGTATGACGAATCAGCATAAAAACGCAGCTTTAAAAATAAACTTTTCAAACGTTGCGTAAAGTGAACCTTTTTTAAATTCTTCTGGTATCTCTCACGCTTCAGGATGCCTATTTAAAGTAGTGAACATCATGTTTGGTTAACTTTTCACCTTGTAAAACAGCTACGAGTCCGGTGCTGACACCAGACACGATGTCACTGAGCAGCCATTCTTTAACCTGGTAGATTTTCATCCAGCTGATCACCGGCAGCAGAGACACAGCTGCGTTCTTGGCTCGTTTGGCATCACAGCTGCAGCCATAAATGAACAAAAACACATAGGGTGGGTCCGATTAGTATGGGTACATAGTAATATGAGAAAAACAGAGGCAAGAAGGTAAGAAGTAAGAAGAAAACTCAAATAAATCCCTCAGTCCTCGGAGAAAACACTGTAAAACATGAAGTATTACAGTTAAACAGTTTTATATTATAGTGTGAACTGTGTGTGATTATAGACAAACTGTCGGTTCTGATACAAAACCTGCAGCTTTTCTTCACATTAACGTGTTTGTTGTTAAAGGTATAAGTTGGACATTATTTTATTATATATAGATCAAACTACTTCCTCTCCTGAGATGATGCCACCAGACTTACACTAATCTGTATTTTACAGGAACGAATCTGTATTCAAAGTGAAAGAATGGATATAAATCTAATTCCTTGGTGTTGATTCATTATAGGATTTTACATGTTAAGAACCATTATTATTATTAATATTAAAATTATCCTCCATTAAGTTCATACTTCCTCCTGAACCTTTTCAGATATTTAAATCAAATCATCACGTTTCCATTTTCATTGTTTTTAATTGGTTATGTTCGTTCATTATATTACTACGAAACAAATATTACATATTCAGTCTGCAGCAAATCGTGAGAATAATTAGTTAATGGGAATAAGAACATAAAGCATCTACACATTTAAAAAATGATGTATGAAGATCCCAATGAAAAGTCAGATATAAAAATGTATGTTTCCAGCGGCAGGGAGTGGATTCTGTCAAACTGACACTTAAATGCAACGAATAAATTCATGAAATCTGCTTTCTGCCAGTTAACGGGGGATACTTCCAGGCTTTGTGATGAATCGTTCCCATCCCGATCACAACAGAGAAAATGGAAAAACTCACATGAAGAACTGCTTGAAGTGGTCCAGCGCAGTTTTGCGTCGCCTGTAGACCTTCTCATACGCCTCCTTGAAGGACTCCTCCGAGTACAGCGGCCTGGCCACCACGTACCGCCTCCCCGCCACCTCCGCCGCTGCCGGTCGCATCATCTCGCCTCTGCCGCCCGGAGGACTGCTGCTCCCTCTCTGCCTGGCCCTGACATCCATTAATCACATTAGGTTAGCGGGAGAAGGTCCTGTTGCTGCCTTTGAACGTCACCTTTTCAAAGAACATTAAACAACAGAAGGTCCAGACCCCCCCAGATACAGCCAGAGCAGGCCAGGACGTGCTCAGCCCTCGGGGGCAGATTTGTCAGGTTTTATACGAGCATGCAAACAGAGTCACGCCAGAAACCGCTTGATTTTAATAACAAAAACAACCAACCTTTGTTTTAATTGAGAACTAAATCACAACATCCTCAGAAACCGTAGAACTGAAAGATTTCACCTTCCAAAGTGTTTAAAAACACAGCATCTTGTTCCACATATCTGACAGTGTCCTAATCTGTGTCAAACCAACTGTTTCTTAACCTGAGAAAACCTGCACCAACTCTGATGCCTGACACCAGAAACCGGTTAGATTTTAATACTGAAATGTCTCAGCTCACATTTTAACTCAGCACATCCTCAAACTCTGATTTTGAAAGTTTCCCCTTCAAAATCCTTAAAACACAAACTGCATCCTCCTAACATACAGTGGTTCCTCATCAATGATTCCTCATACCTGACGACGTCCTATTCTGCCTCAAATCCAACACTTCCACTGTCGCTTCCTCCAGCTCTCGGAGATCAACTGGGACCTGTGACAATTTTTCCATCAATAAATGCCACCTCTGCCGCGTTATCAAGACTGTAATTATTAACAGCGAACACAATGTCGTCCCTGGTTTGCTCACAGCAGCCTGAACGCCTGCCGCCTTTATCCTTGACCATTGTTCTTACTGATATCTGCAACCCCGCGACTTTCAGCGGACGCTTTCCGCCCCTGAGGAGGATTTGGAGAGTTATTTTACCGATAGGGCAGGACAGGGAGGATGTGGACAGGGACACACAGGACAGGTTATTGTTGTGAAGTGGAAATCAAGTAGGTTTTTCAGGAGAGGAAACGCCAGCCACGGCACTTCAGGAATATAAATAGTCTGTAGATTGTTTGAGGAGAATCCAGCTTCTGAAAAGAGAGTCGGGCACACAATAAGAATCAACATCAAATTCATCTCAAAAACTTAACTGACCTTTCTTGGGTTTAATTTCCTCCGCAAAGTGAAAAGAAGTGAGATCTAACCCCTTTAAATTCAGAGCTGAACTAACCAAGCTTATAAAGAAGAGAATCTGTGGGAGTATGAGGGGTGTGTGTGTGTGTGTGTGTGTGAGTCGTTCACTGGTTGCAGTTCATTAACTTGGAATGCAAACATTACAATAAAATGTGTGAACATCCTTATCGAGGTGTCCACTCAAAATTAATTGGAGGTGATTCCTGACTCAATCAAGCACAGTTCAGAGCAGGTTCATGGGAAAAGTGTGTGTGTGTGTGTGTGTGTGTGTGTGTGTGTGTGTGTGTGTGTGTGTGTGTGTGTATGTGTGTGTGTGTGTGTGTGTGTGTGTGTGAGAAACAACCAAAGAAAGTTTCTGTGGTGGACAAACAATCCACAGTTCCACTTCATTATGTGAAGGTTCATTCTTTGATAGGTAGACATCAACTTAAATAACAAGTTGCCTCTTAGCAATTTATTAAATACAATAATTAAATAGCAATTTTTAGTAATTTAATAGTAAAACAACTTAAAAGCATATTTTACATTATATTTTATCCGTTCAAAATGAGTAGAATCTGTGGGCAGTTGACCCTGACAGTTCCTGTTGCTTCTGATAGTTGTGTATGTGATTCCTGATGCATGAATGCATTTGTGAAATCAAAAGTCTCAGGGATTTAATTCAGAATATTCAATATTTTTTTGGCTTTAAACGTGTTCAATAAAAGAGCAACAGGCTAATATCTGCAGCTCATATAAGTGACTATAATAAACCATTGAGATCAGGAGGTTTCGGCCTTTGTTCTTTCACACCTTGTACACAGATAAATGATTGATATCTGATTAATATCAGTCAATTGCTCCAAGGTCATTGTTTTTCCACTTGGCGTGCAGTGACGTCATAAAACGTGTACGTGAATGTTCCTTTATTGTATATAGACAACAAACACTTGTTGAAACTTTGCAGTTTCATCCTTTCACCTTTCGCTGCAACACTCTGTGATAATGTTTGTTAGGGACAGAATCATTAGATTTTCTAAAAAATAATTTCATGCATGTTTGTTGTTGATGGACAGAGTGAATTATTACAGCAGGAAGTAGAGACACAACCTTACTATTATTGATGAATAGTTATGAAATTTATAGGAAACTGCAGGTCTGCTTCAATTCCCTTTTAAATCAACACATTAATAGTTGGTTTACTCTCTTGTGATAATACAAGTATATCTTGTTATATTTTGTTGAACATCATTGTGATATTTGACTTTTGTTCTCAAATCTTGAATTTTGTTGAAATGTTTTTTTCCAAATTTTTCTACTTTCTACTTATTATCTTTTATATAAATATCAAGACTATATTTATTTATTTGAAAAAGTGATTTGAAAGTAAAAAAAAAGTTTTGATATTAAAATTAGGGTGGGGAATGAATGAATGAATGCTTTTTAAATACTTGTTTGTATGTTTCATGTCAATCTTTTCAATTTTAGAGAATTTTTTTAATTAAGATTTATATTTTCAGTTCCAGATTAATTGTATTCAAGCTGTCAATCATTGTGACCACGCCCCCTGCCTGACACCACACCTGCAAGCAGAAGGGATGGAAAATTCAATATCAAAACCTGGAATTTTACTTTGAAATCACTTTTTGGAATTAATTAAACATATCTTAATAGAGAAAATTGTTGCACAAAAGTTGCATAGTAAACAACAATATTAAAAATGTTGAGAATGTAATTCAAGAAAATAACGGTGAAGTTTAATTGAACATGAAACAGCAACGAGGTAAACGTCGTCTTTACTATAAAAGACGTCTGGATGGTCAGATTATCTTTCTGCATTCTTCCACCTCAGATGGAACATAATTAATACTTTGTTTTTTTTTGTCTCCAAAATCCTCGGGAACAAGAAGAAGTTGCAGCTGCAGCAAACAGAGCGTCCTGAACCGTCCACTGATATGAACAGGACGTGTAGGGACAGAAAGGGAATCTGAGGGCAGGTCAAAGTAGGTTATTGTAATCTGCCTCATGTTGCAACAACGTGGGGTCTGATCGTCTCTGTTCTACTTTCTCCAGATAAAGACATCTTAACATTTTCCATCTGAGGACAGAAGAAGTGCACTCACTTCCTCACCTTCTGTTGCAAAAGGAGAGATGAGAGTGGAATTTTTTGGTTGTGGGCATCAAAAAAGAAAACAAATACACCACAAAAGATGTGTGAGATAGAAATATCTGGAAAATCTTCTGTAATGACTGAAACATGATATAAAAAGTACAGAAGTAGTGAAAAATACCTTGTTGTAACTATCACAATTGGACATACAGACACGTGTGAAATACGGGACCTTTAAAGGAGCAAGAAAAAAAGGTCAACATGACACGTCCTCATCGACAGATAACTAAGACGATAAAAAAAAGTGTGAAATGTCCAGAAATCACCTGCTGCAGTTTTTTAAGAAACAACATCTCTTTTGTTCTGTTTTATCATTAAACAATTTTATTCATTTTGGAACAAAACCTTGTTCAAAAGAATTCCTGTGAATTTTCTCCTCTCTTAAAACTGCAGTTTTGTATGATGAAACCGCACGGTTTCATTTCTGATATACAGTAGGTGATATTTAAGAAGCTATTGTGCAGAAATACGATCAAAGGGGATTATAGAAGATTATATTTTACAGTATATGTAAACTATAATCCACATTGGATCGTGACAATAGTTTACGTTAGTGTTATCTTTGATGAACAACCCAATCTGATAGAAGGAGGCTCAATCCAGTCACAACATAACTTTAATAAAACATATAGAAAAATCTGAAATAACATTTTAAAGGATCAGAACCTACATGAACACTAGTTGGAATCACAAATGTTAGTAATCCAACGTATAAAAGTCAGATTTTTACTAATAAATGTTCAGTCAAGTCTCCCTGACATGAGGAATTTTTTATGGCCCAGACTTTACACCCATCAGGGCAGTAAAAAGCAGTGGAGATAATGTGGCAGACAACAGAACTTTTTACAATACAGTAATGTCAGACCTGAGGTTATTGCTCAGGCAGAGATTACAGATGCAACCACAGATCAGTGATAAAAGGCTGATAACAGACATCAACACCACATTTTGGTTGCAAAACATCCGGTTCTAGAGAAACGTTCTGCAATTTCTTAAGAAAATAGTATTAATCAATCAAAACTGCTGTTTTTACAGATTTACAGGTTCAGAGGAGTCGTTGTGTATTTTAAGGTTCAGCTTCTCCATTCCTGGACTATGGCAGACACATTTTAATTCTAATGACTTAAGTTAAATTATGCTTAAGGCTGTTTGAGTGTTAAAAACTAGAAAAATATCCCTTTAAGATACATTTACACTGTACAATTAATCCAAATAGAGTAGAACTATTATGTTTTCTTTATTTTAGTCAATTTAATCCAAACTAACCCAAATCAGGGGGAAAAAACCTTGAAATAAGAAAAACATTGCTTTACAAACATTGCAAACTTTGCAAGATAGAACAGATAAAAATGTAATTATAAGTGATTATAGCTGGAGACTGATATTACGGAATAATAGTGATTATTGGTAACTTGTAAAAGTGACTTACGGATGCAGAAAGGTGAATTAGCTCATCGTCAGGAGGCCTCCAACTGTCTGAAGCAGCTGTTCTACAGTCTCTTCTCTTTATATTTTGAGCTGTTAAAAAAAAAGTGTTTACAGCAAAATTCAGCAAACTCTCAGCGACTGCTGTGGTGTACAGTTAATTTGTGATTTCTGTGGGCAGAAAGCTGTGACTAATGTTAGCAACCGGGCAGTGTTCTTGTACAGTGGAGGCTGCAGAAAAGCACATTCAAGGACAGAGTCAACATTGTTCTGCCATTAGAGGAACATTGTTGACACCAAAGGAAATAATGACAACGAGCAGGTTGAAGTTTGCAGAAAAAACAGCAAAAAAAATGTTCTACAACAACCTGAGTTGGTTATTTAGTTGTTTTAAGTTTTATTCAGCTAACAACGTAAAAAAGCTTCATTAAGCATAAGAGAAGCAGATATAGAATAAGTGGTGGAGTAAATACTAACTTTGGAGTGGTGTGCTGTTACCTAACTTCAAGCACTCAGGGGTTTTTGTCACTACAGCCTTATTGGTCATACGAGACCAATCTGTAGTGGTTTATATTATTATTTATAATTCAATTTATTTACTTATGATTTTTTATGTAATTTTGCACTAATCATAAGGCTGGCAACCAAGTAAAGATGATTTTTTATTAAAAAGCTTAGTCCTTAAAATGAATTTGTTTTACACTTTTGGAAAAATATTCACTCAGTAACCGATATTTAGTATTTTTAGCAGCAGGAAGGAAGCTATTTCCTGTCTCATAAACCATTTTCAATAAAGCTGTTAATATTATATCCATTGAGTCTTGAATGATTAGTAATATATATCCTAAACTGTTTGGACAAAAATCAAACTATGACCTCAAAAAATATGCTTAAAAGATTTTAATACTATTTAAAGACCTTAATTTCACCAAAATTGATCAACGAAAAAAAAATTGAAGCAATTTTTCTGAAATTCAAACTTTCTGTGGTAAAGTATGCAAAGCAAAACTCTGCAGAAGCAGCGACAGGATGTTCAACTACAGAACTGTGATTTTACTTTGAAGAATACAGTAGTATACAGTAGTACTGGTTTAATATTGGAGTAAATTAACATATTTTTTCCAGTTTTGCTGAGCGAGACCTGGGCTGTAATTTGGTCATTTGTGGTAGTTCTATTTTATCATTTACTACTAATAGTAAGGGTAATAGTTAAAGATCAGCGTGGGGAGTGTGCCTCTGTGTATTTTCAGATGCAAGGAGGAGGAAACATTTTTTACGCCTCTCACGGACCACAGAAACTCTGCTGCTGCTGCTTGTTTATGCTTCTGTTCCTCTTTAAGCCGTCGAGCGTCGCTGGAGGAAATAAACTCTCTTGTCAAAAGACAGCGGCTGCCTCCGCGGTGATGGATTGACGTTAAAAATAAAGCTCGAGGGTTTTATTTCATTGCAGCGGAAGCCCGATTAAAACTGAATCACCACCACGTTCCTGTTTTATTTTGGCTCAAATAAAGCTCAAGTAAAAAGAGAAACTCAGCAAAATCAGAACGATTGTCTAAGTTGGAAGGAAGTATGTTTGGAAATTTATTGGAGATGCAGTCAAACAATAAAACTAAATATATCATCAGTTAAAAGTAGATGCCACGATTGTTTTGACCATGAGCTCATATTTATGTCAATCACAGTCATCAGAGTTTATTGATTAATTAAATAATTACAGTAATCAAATAGTTTAGTTCATAAAATTCTGTAAATAACTGAGAGGTTAAAGACTGGACAGTGGCCTTACATTTATATTTTCCTGCTTTATTGAGACAAATCTCCACTAGAGCTGCAACCAACGATAATTTAGATCAGTAGTAGTTCGGTTCATTAATGGTGTAAAATGTTGATCAGTGTTTCTCCAAAGCTGCAGATTGAAGCTAAAATGTCTTTTTTTGTCCAAAACCCAAAGATCATCAGTTTACTATTATAGAAGAATAAAGAAACCAGAAAATAATCAGAGAACAGAAGCTGGAACCAGAGAATCTGGACATTTTAGAATCAAAAAATGACTCTAAACCATTAATCAATGATCAAAATAGTTAATTAAAGAATCGCTGCAGCTCTACTTACAGTATAAAGGTCCTGATCTTCTCATAATTTGTTCCACCATGTCGAAGGAGTACATTTTCTTTCTTCCGTTCTGGGAAAAAAAACAGACATCAAAATTTATAGAAACGAATTTAGGTGAGTGGTGGAAAACATCAAATTTGACATGTATGAATGAATTGCATCTTTCAATCAGGATTTCATGTTGTTTTCAGCATTTCATCTATACAATAATGACAATTTGTTTATGATTTGTGTAAGATAACAACATTATCAACATCTATTTTTTATAATTTCTTCCCTCCTAAGCTGAAATTTGTATAGAGTTCACTTTTTATTTTTTTTTAATTTAATTTCAACATGAAACAATCAAACAAATGAAGTGTTTCATGATTTCACAGGGCATTAAACTAAGCATTTATGTCAAAGAAACACACCTCTATAGCAAATATTTATACAATAGACAGTCTGGAAGACTCTGAGCAGGAAGGATGATTTAAGAGGATTGAATTGAGGTTTTATGAATAAACACATAAGGTGTGGTGTTGTAGCCAGTCAATGGATAAATGTGAAATGACCAAACACTAATAATAAGTGTGTTTTACTAATCACTTGGTGACTAAATGAAGTTTCCTGTGACCTTGTTTCTTAAGACATCCAGCACTATTTGTTTATCCATAGTTGGATTTGTTTGTTTTATAGTAGATTTAATCCTCTTTTTAAACATCTAATAACATGTCTATAGGGATTTTTTTAAAAAGCTGTTCAAGATATGTTGAGTTTTATTTGGTATAAAGAGAACAGAGCTGTGATGTGACTCTTTCCAAAGTTAATTTTGCTGCTGTTTTTACACATTGTTGATGAGTCATGTAATAGCTGGAAACTAATTCATTCATGGATTAATCATTATAAATGTAGTAACACATATATAGTAATATATGTCTCACCTGATCCAAAAAAGATGATTAAATATTATCTCAAATCATGTAAATTTCCTATCTGAAATTTTAATGGTTGATTGCTCTGCTATTTTATGATAATAACCACTTTATTTTGCAATGAAATGTGAGTCTTAGTGACATTATTTGAAATCAGAAAATAGATACTGATCTACAAAATCATATAACTAAGGTAATGTCAAAATAATTATTATTAAGTCATTCAGTATTTTTTAAAGCCTATATTTGGCTTATAACATGACTTTTTTTTTCACACAAGGTCACAGGTTGGAATCTAGGAGAATATCTACTGCAATTTAAGATATTTTTAGTGTTTTGAACGAAAAAAGAGTAAGTTATACAGTCATTACTTTTATATTTTTATATCTCATATTTTTCACTTTTAAATACTTTAACCTCAAATAAATCTGTATGCAATATGTCTATAATAATAATAATAATAATAATAATAGCTACCACAGATGAATTGGTTTGATATGGGCTATTCAAGGATTATTTACCAGTTTCAAAGACACACATTTAGCTTTTAGCTTGATGTCTTCATCACACCCAGGGTATATATCACAAGACAGGCATCTTCAAAAAATCATAGCATGAGCTATTTGATGCATTTTTATGATTTCAACACATTTAACTTGTGATGCACGAAAATGTTATATATTCATATGTATTCATCAGAATGCGTTGAACATCCAATTTCTAACAATTGAGTTCATTACAAAAACCCTGGATTTTGTCTTTGCAATTCATCAAACAAGGAAATGCTAAAATAGTCATCAACTAGTCTAAATATCATACAACAGCTGCGCTTATGTTTGTGTTTTTATAAACACTCGTTTCTTTGGAAGAAAACGCAGATTTACCTAAAGGCAATAACCTAAGGTGAATGCTTATTGACTGATGCCAAGCTAAGAACAACACCAGAGCGATATTGCTAATGCTATTAGCTTGCTATTACCATAGCTAGAAGCTTAGCATGATTATCTTAGCATGATGCTATTCACGCAACACAGCCATAAATCACAAGAATCAAATTTCCGTGGTAACTGCACCAGCAACCTACTCACATACTGACGTCACAACACACAAACTGATGTCACGACACATTTAGACGTGACAGAAAAGTGAAGCTAGCAGCCTAGCTTACCGGTTCAGGAGGTTTACAACTAGCTCTGAGTCTAACGTCAAGCCAAGGGCGTTCTTTCCAACTCAGACTCATTTTTGGATTCTTCAAATTATTGTTTTTGATAGTTTTTTCAGTTGAATAAAGCCACTGGAATTATATTTTTATATTTAGTTTCCACTATTACGCTCATTCTGTCTGGGAGCTTAAAAAACAAAAAAGCCCACTTCCTGACTGCACTGTGATAAGCTGACATTTTCCCTCCACTTTCTGAACCGATCTGTAATGGGCTAAAACATTCCCTCCATTTTCTCAACCAGATCTGATTGGCTGAAACGTTCCCTTCATTTTCTGAACGAAGCTGTGATTGGCTGAGACCCTCTGGACTATTGGCTGTTGTCAGGGCTGTTTACGGAGACATATTAATCAGAATATAGTGAAAGTTTATTGTGAATTCATGTGCAGTTATAATACCTGAAAATTAATTGTCTACTTCTAATTTAAATATAGAAGTACACAAAAAGATGTACTAATGTTGCTGTGGCTGTGGAGAGATTATTAGAGCCTATTGGTAATAATATCAGCTTTAGACTATCAATAATCACTATTGATGATAATATCAGCTATAGACTATCAATAATCACTATTATTGATAATATCAGCTATAGACTATCAATAATCACTATTATTGATAATATCAGCTATAGACTATCAATAATCACTATTATTGATAATATCAGCTATAGACTATCAATAATCACTATTGATGATAATATCAGCTATAGACTATCAATAATCACTATTGATGATAATATCAGCTATAGACTATCAATAATCACTATTGATGATAATATCAGCTATAGACTATCAATAATCACTATTGATAATGATATTAGCTATAGACTATCAATAATCACTATTGATGATAATATCAGCTATAGACTATCAATAATCACTATTGATGATAACATCAGCCTTTGTCATATTGATCTGTTAAATTTAACATTTCCTGAGTAATATGAGTCTAAATGCAGTGAAACACAACCACAAGACACATCAGACACACATATGTTTTATTCTCATGTTTGCAGCATTAGTGCACTTAACATTAGTTTAACTTTAATTATAATTAGAATTAAAATGTGTCCAGGTATGGAGAGGCTGAACCATCGAATACACAGCACCTTTGCACAGGTGAGCAATAACCTTCATCTCGTTCTGATGTTCAGGTGTAAATAGGAAATACAGGAAATAAGTGTGATCAGAGTTTGTTAGTATCTGGAGTTTACACCTTCCTCTCATGTTAATCTCTATTAAATGAGCAGATTGTCTAAATAACGTTTCCCAGGTCTGAGACTTTAACAGTCGCTGGATTCTTCAACTGATGTGAGTGGTTGAAGAAGGAAATCCCTGAGCTCAAATCATCCACCTTAAACAATGAACTAATTTTAATGCAGTATAGGAAACACACACACACACACACACACACACACACACACAAGACAAGACTTTGATATTTCATGTAATTTTCCAACATTTCCAAGTCTGACTTTTCTTTTCCACCGTCGAAATCTCCATTAAAACCAAAAAAAAATGTTCCACATAGTTTATACATTTTCAGCTTTATTCAAATGTTAAATTCCATTCATACTAATCAGACTTTTTTCAGCTCATTTACATTTTCTTAGCTGTTTCTTTACCCACAGTTTCCTTCTTTAATGTTCTTGTCACAATTTCTCCAGAAATGGCGTTTTGTTCATCAGACTCAGAATGACAGCTTCAGGTAATAGTCAGGCCAACAATGAATAAAGACGTTGCTCCACATCCTTTGCACGGTGTCATTTGGTGTCATAATAACCTGCTGCTCGCTGGAGTTTCCCGTTTTACAGGCAGCTGCTTGAGGAAGCGATGGAAACCACAAAAACACAAAACACTCCACATGGCCGAGTGGTTTTCTGCTTTACATATTCCTGTAGATTCTATACAATCATGGTAATTCCCTTAAAAACATCAAGTAGATTTCTTGAGCTTGATAAGAATATATCAAACTCAAGAACTGGACATGAACAGCAAGTAAGATTAAATAGATAAAAACACAACACCTGTTAATGCTGTCAGATGGAAATGAATCATGTTAAATGTCCCACTGATAAAACCAGTCAGACAACTTTTACATCACATTTCAAAAAAAAGAATCCTGTGTATATTTATATCATCACGGTCAAGGTGACATTTATTGCCTCCCTGGGAGTAATTTGACTTGACATCACAATGAAAAACACAGTAAATAAATAATAACTAGTGGAGGGACTTTAAGTATCCTATGTATTCAAACAAGACAAAAATGAATATATATTTATATATATATATATATATATATGTATACATACATACATATATATGGGAGGGTATATGAGAAACATGAATATTTGTATTGTTGAAAATGCCAGTCAGAGACTTCAGAAACGTGACCTGCTGGTGGCTTTAAATGGGTCAATGTACCTTGGTAATTGTTATTATTCCTGGCAGTATGTAATTGTACTTCTCATGTACATTTGTGAGTATGCCTGCTATATCACTTACCAGCATCACAATGTTATCAGGCCAATAGAGCAGCCAGACGGGAACAGGAAGCGTCCTTCCCTGTCTGGGACATACCAGCTCTGCAGGGGGACATGGAGTCTGAGGCCTAGCATCTCCTGAGGAATTCATCAGCATCAAAGAGACAGGACACAACGCTGCTGTTTACATCTTTATGTTTCCTGTCGCGGCCCCATAACCATTTATCTCAAAATGCATCGTCACCTTATATTCCGAGTAGAAAACCACAGTCAGGGGCTTCAGAAACAAGAGTTTATACAGTCTATGACTTTCCTTTTAACATTCAATTAAATTTTGACGTTATAAGTTTTTGAAAAGTGATAAAATATATTTATTCCCATATAGCAACAACATGCAAAAATGATATTTTCTACAAAGCAGAGAACACAATTGGAAAGATATATATATATTCTAACATTATGATATAACATTATTGTTAGTGCTTGCTATCCCGGATATGTCATCTAATATTTTGGCCATTTTAAGTAATTAAACATTCAATACAATATTTTTTTTTACCATATCTAAGTACAGTACTATTCCTTGCAATAGAGGGTTAATATACTCATTGGTTGCAGTGCTGAATCTTGCCACTAGATGGCGTCTAATGTACCTTTCAAATCTCAGTAAGAAAAACCTTTTACACAAGAAACAGAGAAACCAAATTTCATGTTTGGAGCAGGAAGTAGATGTGGGGTCAAAGGTCAGCAACACAGCACCTGTGGTAAAGATAATAAAGAAACAAACCAAAGCTCTAAAAAAACAGCTGAGTTTTTGTGTTTTATGACAATTTGATAAATCAGAAAGTAGAAACACATCAGAGAACAAAATGACTGAAGGAGCAATAAATAAAGGTTTTATGACCTCGCAGAAGAACACAATGCTGTAGGATATCTGCAGGAAATCAGCATCAGTGACTCAACCAACGCATGTTGTGACCTCACTAAGTTTTCCAGACCCTGGCAGCACCTCCGAGGTCCCGCCGGCCTCGCCCGCACAGACAGGACGTCGAAAGAGATGCTATCGCTTTATTATTTAGCCGCCAGATTATGGAAAAAATTATTGAACATATTTTTTGTGTTATTTTTTTCCTTTGCACATGAATTCATTTAATTTCTAATTGTATTTTCTATTTGATGAATTGAGTTATTTTTGATTTTATTTCATTTATTTATTTTAAGTTAAGTTTTATTATTATTGTTTTTGACTTATTTCATTCTATTATTCAGTAAAGTAGAGTGAACCTGAGGTCATTGACTTCCATCAACAAACTGATTCCTCTTTTCCCTCCTGACCAACATCATCAAATAAGAACATGTACGTCACTGTTTTGTTATTGCACAAAACTTAAACAAATTGTATTTTAATTTATATAAACATATATATTTATATAAGCTGTAGCTACATTATTAATTATCTATTACTATTTATTATCTGGTACTATTTATTATCTTTTAGTAATGAATAAAGTGAACAGGTCACAGAGTTAATGAAGAACCTGAAACACATGTACAAATATTTTGTTTTCAGAACTCAGTAATTAGTGACTTTACTCATTCCTTTTAATGGCCTCCAAAACAGAATGAATTATTAGTATTATAATGAACCGAAGCCTTAAGGTAAATATCAGCTAAATGCTGCCACCGCTTGTTGGGAAGCAGATGCTTCAGTGTCAGAAACTTAAAATAATCCAACAAACGGATAATAAATAAAGTAACATAAAAATCTCACCTAACCCAGGAAGTAGAGAGACCCGGTGATGACGTCACCGCCAGGTAAATTCATTTAATTAAACCTGTAAATTAATGGAGAATTAATAGACACACACACCGGCACTTTCGCAATCAGAGCTGAAGCCCCGCCCACCGCCGCTGGCAGCTCGCGGAACCCCGTGATGACTTCACGTCAGGTGTGACGTCACTGACGACTCCCTGCCCTCCAACATCCAGAGAGGCGGGAGCGACGAAGACGTCTCACTCTGACCGATTTATGGGCACAGAAGCGTAATCACAGTCTGCTCTCATCAAGTGTACTACTGTTGTTTTATCAATTATAAAAACAACAGTAGTTGTTGTTGCTGTTTTAATTTTGTTTTTAATTATAATCAAAACAGTATTCAAACAGGAACTCGTAACATATATACATATATATTATATATATATATACACATATATATATATATAGAGCCCTTCTTAATAATATTAATAATGCAAACAACAATCTATACAATCAGGACTACAAAAACGTGGAGTGCGCATGCGTGAGAATCAACGCCCATCTTTGCGCCCCGGAAGGTGGAAAAGAATTTTTGGACCGAGTAATGCATCTGTCCCGCACGGAGCATCTGTGGTGTCTCATACCCGGTAGCCGTGTCGCCAGAAGGACGTTTGTTTTCTGGTTAAAGTGTAACTGGCCTCGGGTCATATTTAGAGCTCCAGTCTGTCCTCCAGGCGACAGCATCCTGGAATCAAGGTAAGAGTGGGAGTCTGTCGGCAGCATCTCTGTTAGCTGTGGGGCTGAGCAGCAGAACACCTCGCTCCTTTAATCCGGTTGTTACCTGCTGTAATCCGACCTCCACATCCCTGGAAGACCACTTTTATTCCGGTTTCATCCGCTCAGCATAAACACCCCGTTAGCTACGTTAGCTAACGATAAACGGGAGGAAACGGGAAGCTGAGACGGTGAAGGAGAGTTGATGACTTTACCGAGATATAAACCTGAGAGCATGTTTTTATTCTTAAAACCGTCTGTAGAAACTACAAACACTCATCAATGAGCTTCAGCATTATCAACCATTAAATTACCTCAATTAATTATTAAAGTATGAGCGTGTGTTAATATGTAATAAGGCCTCCAGGACTATTATAAGATGCTTATCAACGTTTTTATGCGTTAATGTGAATTCATAGCACATTAAACCTGCCCAGTTTATTACTTATATTGTGACTTTTTTGAAAATGCATTATAAATGTTCAGTTATTTCATGTTAAAATATGCAAATCAGGTGTCGTATCGTTAAAAATGCGCTATTTTACATACATTACGGTACTCCAAATCTGAACATTTTTAGATTCAAGTTTTTATCTAAAGAGAAAAGCTACCGTCTACAGTATAAACTATTCATTTTGCCATGTTTTAAGGGATAAATGTTGTATAAATCAGGTTGTGAAGGATTTAAAATCAAATTCCACTTGAAAAAAATTCAGAATATAGATATAAATAAAAGTTATATGTGTTTGCTACTGAAGTTGAGACTTCACCTACATGTTCTTATTTAAAAAAAAAACAGCCTCTAAAGTTTGTATAGATGAATAAATGTAGTAAAATAAAGACATAAATGAGTTTTCAGGACTTTATTGTGTTATAGAAGTTGATAGAAATATAAAAAACTCCAGTGAAGCTGCCGTTTATCAGGTTAATTATTACAAACTGCTGCAGAAAGCTGCTTTGCATCAACTCTTCACTTATTTCCATAGATATTTATTCATGAATAATTTACACACAAACCTGTTCATGATGTGACGTTTCTCCTCTTTCATTCCATAACTGTCGAATGATTTCAGCCTTTTATCACCGTTAAGATATTTTTGAAAGGACAAACCAGAACTTTTACACTTTTGGTAAAAACTCTAGTTAAAGTGTTTTAGACCTCGTGTCTTCTCTTCTACCTGAGGAATAAATGTCTTTTACCATGAAACCACACCTGTCGTTATCAGAACAGAACAAACAAGGTGAACCAGTCGTTGGTGTCACCACCTCATCTGTTGTGTCTCAGGAACAGGAAGCGTCAACGGATTAAAGACGAAGCAGCGTGAGCCTGAAGAATGAATCACAGGCCCAGATAGTCGTCACAAAGACTCTGCTATGAATCGAGAAGAAGAAGCAGCAGCAGCCACGATGGCAGCCTGCGACGACGCCGACCAACATCTGATGTATAAGATAGAACGACCCGTCTATGATGAAGCTTTCATCCAATCACAGCTGCTCCACCGCAGAGAAAAAAACATCACGTTACGTCAGAGGCTGGCCCAGCAGTTCAGGTCAGGAAACACCACGACTGGTCTAAATGTGTTAAAGTGCCCTGTAGGAGATAAATGTGTTAAAGTGTAGGAGATAAATGTGTGTTAAAGTGTAGGAGATAAATGTGCGTTAAAGTGTAGGAGATAAATGTGCGTTAAAGTGTAGGAGATAAATGTGCGTTAAAGTGTAGGAGATAAATGTGCGTTAAAGTGTAGGAGATAAATGTGTGTTAAAGTGTAGGGGATAAATGTGCGTTAAGTGTAGGAGATAAATGTGCGTTAAAGTGTAGGGGATAAATGTGCGTTAAGTGTAGAAGATAAATGTGTGTTAAAGTGTAGAGGATAAATGTGCGTTAAAGTGTAGGGAATAAATGTGTGTTAAAGTGTAGGCGATAAATGTGTTAAAGTGTAGGAGATAAATGTGTTAAAGTGTAGGAGATAAATGTGTGTTAAAGTGTAGGAGATAAAAGTGTGTTAAAGTGTAGGAGATAAATGTGTGTTAAAGTGTAGGAGATAAATGTGTGGTAAAGTGTAGTAGATAAATGTGCGTTAAAGTGTAGGAGATAAATGTGTTAAAGTGTAGGCGATAAATGTGTTAAAGTGTAGGAGATAAATGTGTGTTAAAGTGTAGGAGATACATGTGTGTTAAAGTGTAGGAGATAAATGTGTGTTAAAGTGTAGGAGATAAATGTGTGTTAAAGTGTAGGAGATAAATGTGTGTTAAAGTGTAGGAGATAAATGTGTGTTAAAGTGTAGGAGATAAATGTGCGTTAAAGTGTAGGAGATAAATGTGTGTTAAAGTGTAGGAGATAAATGTGTTAAAGTGTAAGAGATAAATGTGCATTAAAGTGTAGGAGATAAATGTGTGTTAAAGTGTAGGAGATAAATGTGTTAAAGTGTAAGAGATAAATGTGCGTTAAAGTGTAGGAGATAAATGTGTGTTAAAGTGTAGGAGATAAATGTTTTAAAGTGTAGGAGATAAATGTGTGGTAAAGTGCCCTCACTTGGACATTTTAATCACCAAAAAACTAATCAATAAAAGGTCGAATTCATCGTCAAACTGCTGTTCTGTGAAACAGTTGAATCTGAATGTTGTGAACAGACCAGCAGGAAGTGTTGATTCCTGTTTAACACACAGTGACAGAGCTGATAATCTACCAGTGAATTGATCGGTTCATTGAATGCTGTCAGATGTGGATCAGTGTTTCCAAAGCTGAAGATTGAACCAGGATCAGAACCAGGATCAGAACAGTTGGATCAGTGATTAATGGGCTGATCTGTGCAGCTCTTAATAATAAAACAGAGAAAAGCAGCGATTTATCTCATCTAAGAAGCTGGTTAGAGGAAGTTTGATGATAAAGTTTCTTTCCTTCATTTCTTCATCACTAAGACGACAGATCATTTTAGTTTGGAAACGAGAGAGAAAAAAGGTTCTCACTGAGTTTGATTAAACTTCACAGGTTTTATCCTGAGTTTTGGGAACAACATGAGCTGCGCAGTAAAAACACAGAATAAACATCATTTAGTTGTTGTCTAATCTCATCTTGTTGCATAAATGCAGCTTTACTTTCCTCCAGAGACGTTGACTGTAGCATCAACACGATGATCTGCTCGTCTCGTTCTGCAGGGTTCAACTTCTGAGTCTCACTGTTAAATAAACTGTTCGTTTCAGCCTTAGCCTTATTTTATTTTATTTTACATCTATATCTTAACTAACAATGATGAATTGTTGACATGAGTTAAGTAATAATTGATGATGTCACAACCACGTTCCCAGATGTTCGGCCAGCTCCGTGATCCTGAGCTTCCTACCGATCCTCACGTGGCTGCCGGCGTATCCCGTCAAGCGTTTCCTGTTCTCTGACGTGGTGTCGGGCCTCAGCACCGGCGTCGTCCAGCTGCCCCAAGGTGAGAAAAACCAGGAAAAACCAGGAAAAACGAGAAAAAAACGCTGCTATGTGAGCCCAGAGGGAGAAACAGCTTAAAGGTCCTTTAGTTCTACATTCGTACTAAAGTGTCTTTAAAGGACTAAACCTACAATCTGGTCATTTTTATACTTGAAGTAGTTTTTAGGGCAAAACGTTTCTACCTATTGTGAATATTAAAGTGTGTGTGTGCGTGTGTGTGTGTGTGTGCGTGTGTGTGCGTGTGTGTGTGTGTGCAGGCCTGGCCTACGCCATGCTGGCTGCTGTCCCTCCCGTCTACGGCCTCTACTCGTCCTTCTATCCTGTGCTGCTCTACACCTTCTTTGGGACGTCCAGACACATCTCAGTAGGTGAGGAGAACTAAATAAAACTAAATAAAACTGAATAAATCTAAATAAAACTAAATAAAACATAAAGCTGATTCTTGTTCCAATCACATCGTTCCCTGTAAACTATTTCTAGAAAACAGCTTCTGCGTGGTTTCATAATCACACGTTCGCTGCAAATTAAAACACAACGTGTCATTTTCTTTTCTCTCTGAATCTAAAACAAGAAGAGATGTGATGCAGCGTGGGATCATGGGAGTCGTAGTTTTAACCAGGGTGGTGACAGAGTCTGATTAAAATGTTCAGGTTCCTGTTTCTTCAATGAGAATCTAACAGAGATAAAATATTTATAATATTTATCTCCTGTCGTTATCAATAAAGGTTAATTCATCCTGGTAAATATTAATAACATACTCTTAAAATGTTTTAAACCATTTAAAACACATGCTGTCTACATAATATTCTATGTGGATTAAATATTGAACATTTATTCACTTTTTAAAATAAAACATTTGACATTTGGTGTCAAAGAAACACACACACACACACAGACACACACACACACACACACACACACACACACACACACACACACACACACTCTCAGGCTGTCCTCAGCTGTCCTCCTCCTCCTCAGACACTTTTCTTTCCTAGAACTCGTGGTCTCATATATCAGCTCTAACCTTTGAGTCTAATCTACCAGATAAATAAATAAAAACAGCAGCTGATCTTTTCTGAGCAGAAGAGTTGAAGCAGCAGAAGGAGACGACTGCACGTCCAAAACAGCAGGAAGCGATGAGAAAAGAGAGAATAACTGGGCTGCTGTTCAAGACCAGGGAGACTGACCTTCACACACACACACACACACACACACACACACACACAAACACACACACACACACACACACTCACACACTCTGGACAGTGTCTCCTTTCTGATTCAGACTTAATGAGTTTTTCTTAAATACAAGCCAAGTTCAGTTTGTCTTTGACAATTTGAGGAAGTTTCTGTGGAAACGAAAGACGTAAACGTCAGGTCACATGACGACGTGTTGTAGGTTTGTAGGAAAACTTAAAAATAAAAAGATAAAAAGTGAGTTTGTAAACTAGACACTGAGACTCTATATTTAGTAGTTTTAAACACTACATGAACTAATTTGACAAAAATTAAATAGTTTTAATACATTAACATAAGTTGTACTTAGTTTTATTCCAATCTGGACTTAACATTAGACTCAAGTTCACACGAGTATTTTTACTACAGGTGATAAAAATAAACCTGTGTGTTTGTATTACTAGAGACTGCTCTATATTTAGTATATTTAGTAGTTTAAATACGATTTGATAATCCAGTTCACTCCTGTCCCTACTTAACGTTACAGAAATATGTCAGAATCTGTGTTTCACAGTAAAATAGATAATTTTAATCAGTGTTGGATTAACTGTACCAAAAAGACGATTTATCACTTTTTTCAGTGATACTTAATCTATAAATTCAGTTATGATGTAGTTTTTTGTAATTTGCTGCTGTATAAATAAAAATTTACATGAATTAGGTGATATCCAACATGTATTATTGCAATATGGAATATTATGACAATGAAAAACAATATTTAATTGCATTTTATGTTTCAGATATTTTAATCCTGGAGTTAAAAGAACTTAAGAGTTGCAGCAGAAATATGATGATAAAACTATTTAACTATTAACCAGCTTCATTATTAAATAACTAAAATCTTTTCTGACATTTTCCTGATTGTCATTTTCCTCCAGTTATAAAAATATATTTAGAAATGTGTCAGTTCTGGTTTTAAAACGCGTCCTCGTTTCCATGCATCAGAAACAAAAAAAGAGAATTATAAATAGAACAGCAGCACACGGCTGCAGTTTAACTTAAATTACTGTTTTCACATGTCTAAAGCGTCTCTGTGGTTTTAATGATGCTTGTTTTGCAGCTTGTTTTAACTCATGATTCCAGCCTCACTCTTCTACTTAAACCTTTTATTTCCAAACTGTTTATTGGGTTTTCAGGAGAAAACAACTTATTCAGCTTCATGAAAAATGCTGAAAAAGTCAATTTCTGTTTTATGTGTTTTACATGCTGGACGTTGCATTTCAAAATAAAAGCCCAAAAAAAAAGTCCAAGGTTAATTTTTTAGATTTTTGTAGATTACAAGAACTTTTCTTGATTTAAAAATTCCATTTTGTAAATATGGGAATTAAAGTGTGTGTGTGTGTGTGTGTGTGTGTGTGTGTGTGTGTGTGTGTGCGTGCGTGTGTGTGTGTGTGTGTGTAGGGACCTTTGCTGTCATCAGCCTGATGATTGGCGGCGTGGCGGTGAGGGAGGCTCCTGACTCCATGTTCTACGTCGCCGCCCCCAACGGAACCAACATGTCCGCCGTCCTGGACCTGGAGGCCCGCGACGCCAGGAGGGTCCAGGTGGCCGTGGTCCTGACCACCATGGTGGGGGCCATCCAGGTACACACACACACACACACACACACACACACACACACATATTGTTGACATATGGAAATAAATCTATTTAACATATTAGAGAAAAAAACGTATAACATTAAAACCTAAAGAAAATGAATGTAATAAAAACAACGTAAAGTTTATCTCCCTCAGATAGTGAGTTCAAAATAGTTCCAAATTTCAGAATAAAAGTCAACCTTCGGTTGTGAGACAATGATGCTGACTGGTCACGTGACCTCATAAACTATATGCCCTTCAAAATAAAAGCCTTCTTTTGTCCCACTAACGGTTTAGCTTTTTTCTGGATACTTTAAACTCGTTTTAAGAAAATGTTTTATTATAACGTCTATAATTTTGTCTCATATTTCTTTATATTTTAATCTCATATTTGTTCATAAATGACTAAAATCAAGTAAACCATTCAGATAATTGATTGCAATTCTCAAATGTCCAGATTATCTGTTCCAGCTTCTGTTCTCTGATTATTTCCTGGTTTCTTTATTCTTCTATAATAGTAAACTGATGATCTTTGGGTTGTGGACAAAAAAAGACATTTTAGCTTCAATCTGCAGCTTTGACAAACACTGATCAACATTTTACACCATTAATGAACCAGATGAAATAGTAGTTACTTGCAGCTCTAGTTAGTCAGTAGTTTAGAATTATTATTATCAGTTAATTGATTTCCTGTTGTGTTGTGCATTATTCATACTGGATTTCTGTCTTTGAGTGAACATGAAGCGTTGAACTGACCGTTTCCTGCGTTCTTGCAGATCGTGCTGGGCCTGCTCCGCTTCGGCTTCGTGTCCATCTACCTCAGCGAGCCGCTGGTGCGAGGCTTCACCACGGCAGCAGCCGTCCACGTGGTGGTGTCCCAGCTCAAGTACCTGCTGGGAGTCAGAACACGCCGCTTCAGCGGGCCGCTGTCCGC
>JAYKQN010000041.1:462500-492500 GCA_036785175.1 Eupleurogrammus muticus
GAGGAAACAAAATCAGTTTCTTCTGTTGCAGTTTGTTTAACTTTTCTTCATTAAATGACTGACTGGGCTTCGTTGTAACTGTGGTTCCTCTCTGTGGAGGGGAACGTTTTTAGAGTCGCACTTTCTATGTATTTTTGTAGTTGTGTAACTTCCTGCTGTAGGAAGCGAGTTTTAACAGGATCACGCTGACGATTCTGTGACGCGAGAATCTGCTTCTGTTCAGTTACTGAGACGACGAAGTTTACTGAGATACGATACGTTTAATGACGGACGAGTGTTTTCTGCTGACGCTGACACACACGCTGAGACACACACACACACACACACACACACACACGATGCCTTTAAAAAAACTTGTGGTTACTTCACAATAAGAGCGTGGATTCAGACTTTATGTGGAATAAATTTTATTTTTAAGTGAACATGTGACAACAAAAAAGACAAAGTTTGTTTTTGAGTCTTGATTCTTCATCTTGAAAATGAAAACCCAGAGAGGAAACACACACACACACACACACACACACACGCGACCTCTAGTTGTAGGTCATGTATCGCGGCGTGGCGCTGAACTTGGCGTAGGACTTGATGACCTTGTTGACGGCCTCCAGGAAGTCCTTCTCCGTGGCGATCTTCCTGCGAGCTCTGATGGCGAACATGCCGGCCTCCGTGCACACGCTGCGGATCTCAGCGCCTGAAATAAAAAATAAATAAAACACGCTTTATAATCTACTTCACGACAAATAATCTGATATAATCTGTCAAACCGGATCTGAAGATTTATCAGATTTATTGAAACTGCTGTTTCCAGATTAACCAGTTTATTTTAAGACAGAACACATATGATAACTTTATCTAACATAAAGCAAAATTCAAAGGTTCTATATTTACACTTTTATTGTTTTATTTGAGGTTGTGATGTCACTAACAACATATGTTTGGTTGTGGTTTTAAGCAACAAAAATCATCTCAATATAGTCTAGAAAGGTTTCTGAGCTCAGGACACTGGATTCACACTTTTCAAACATGGGAAATTATTTATAAAATATCCATAAAAAAGACCATAAAAGGCCTTCACATGATAATAAAGTTTTTCTGCTGTTGCTGCCTCCTTGTGGCTGAACAATGGAACTACAGCAACGAACCAAACTGAAGGCAAATGTAAACTTTCATGCAGATTAACTGAGGATCAATTAATAAATCAGAGGTAACGGAGGATTGAAAAGGTTCCTGTGATCCTAGAATGACGATTGGAGGAGAAAATCAAGTGTTTTCTTACCTGTGCTGTTGGGACAGAGTCGAGCCAGCAGCTCGAAGCGAATGTCTCTCTCGACGCTCATGGAGCGAGCGTGGATCTTAAAGATGTGAGTTCGACCCTGAAAACACGATCAGAGTCAGAAACAACCGGTTACGACTGAATGAAACTCAATATCTTAACTTTAGTGTAAAATTAATACTAATATCAGAGGAGTCACAAGAACTAATCATTACTCAGGTAGAGACACTAGTGGTTCAAAATAATAAAATCTAAGATTATTACTTTAGTAAAAGTGTTTATAGTTGGTTTGTTGTAATTTAGGAACTCCCGATATATATAAAAATGTCTAATGTGTTGTATTGTACTTTTTTAAAGTATTTTAACAGTGATGAAGAGCTGGTCACAGCAGGTCAAACTATTCACTTTCTGAAATGAAATAAAACTGCAAAAGTTCCGGTTTCAAAACGATTTAAAGTATAAAAGAATAAATAACGAAATCACTCTTTGACAGTTGTCATGAAAACAAACTGGGATAAATGAGAAATGAAAATATTTATGTGCAGAGTAAAAAGTTCAGATAATCCTGACTCCAGTGAAGTACAAACACCACTGGTACTCGCAGTAACTCGCAGTACCAGAGTACTTCGACCCCGTCAGTACCAGACCCACCTCCAGGTCCGGCAGGCTGAACTCGATCTTGCGGTCCAGGCGACCCGGTCTCATCAGAGCCGGGTCCAGGGTGTCGGGTCTGTTGGTGGCCATCAGGACCTTGATGTTGCCCCGCGGGTCGAAGCCGTCCAACTGATTGATGAGCTCCAGCATCGTCCTCTGGACCTCGTTGTCGCCGCCGGCACCGTCGTCGAAACGGGCTCCTGAGAAGAAAAATAAAAGTAAGTCAGGGAAGTTCTGGTGTTCTGATAGGACTGTGTTACACACGATTCAGAATAAAGCAATTGAGTCTGACAGATTTGACCTCCGATGGCGTCGATCTCATCGAAGAAGATGAGGCAGGCCTTCTTGGTCCTGGCCATCTCAAACAGCTCCCGCACCATCCGGGCTCCCTGCAGCAAACACACAAACACACCATGAATCAGGAGGCGAAGGGCTGATAAACGGTTAAAGGTTCTTTTCTGAGAAAAATCGCTCATTCTTAATGAGTAGAGAAGCAATTCAGTGTAAAGTAAGAAAATAAATCTCCTTTAAATGTGCTCATTTTCTACTAGTAACAATGCAATGCAAACGTAGATTAAGTTATAAACTTATTTTTATAACTATCTAAATTAAACTGCAGATGTACTGTGAAGAACCATCTTATTGTATTGATGTGGATATTGATGATAAATATTGATGTTCTAGTGGTTTAATCTGCCACAGAAAGGCATTTCTAGTTTATTTTATAACTTTATCCATGTTGAATTGTCTCATTAAAACATTGATTTATGGATGAAGTCGTCCATAACAGAGACCAGAGGCAGGGTTTTCTCGGCGGGGGGTCCAGGTGCTGCCGGGCCTCACCTCTCCGACATATTTCTGCACCAGCTCGGAGCCGATGACCCTGATGAAGCAGGCATCAGTCCTGTTGGCCACGGCGCGGGCGCACAGCGTCTTCCCGGTGCCCGGCGGCCCGAACAGCAGCACGCCTTTAGGAGGCTCGATGCCCAGGTTCACGAAGCGCTCCGGCTGCCGTGGAATTGGGAGGAGAATTATTTAACATCTGGACAGTTTAACAAGCATTCATCAGGTTCTGATGATTTTTTAAAATTATTTAACTCTTTCATTTTTTTTAATTCAATTTTGATGTTATAAGTCCTTTCCTAATATATTAAAATAGATTTATTTCCATATGGTACCAACATGAAAATAACAACCTAATAGAGTCCTGTTGACTTATATGTACTACTAGATAAATAAAATTTAGGCCATGTCTAAGTCCTATTCCATGCAGGAGATGGTTGAATGTAGTAAATGTAAAGTGTGTTTTGTGACCCACGTGCAGCAGTGGCGTCTCCACCACCTCCCTCAGCTTCTCAATCTGCTCCTTACAGCCTCCAACGTCACTGTACGTCACGTCTGGCTTCTCCTCCACCTGCACACACACACACACACACACACACACACACACATTACTGCAGCTTCTAGGAGAGGTACACCTTATATTCACCAATTAACCTTCAAATTACCAATTAACCTTCAATTCACTAATCAACCTTGAATCACAAAACAGCAGACCGGATCAGACCCTTTAGCGGCCGGTTGTGGGCCGCGGGCCAGGTGTTGGACCCCTGACCTTCCTACCTGCATCATGGTGACAGTAGGGTCAATCTTAGGAGGCAGAGGGATGTGGATCTGGTATTTGTTCCTGTCCACGCTGGAAGGAACAGGCAGAGTTTAGTATTCAAACTAACAGAAACTGGAAGTGATGAGTTCCAGGATCCGGTCCTCACCCGACCCTCATCCCCTCCTCGATGTCGGTGGGGGCCACCTGGTCACTCAGGTCCACCACGAACTTAGCAAACTGCTTCACATTGATGATGTATTTAGGATCCTCAGAGTCAGCGTTGATGATCTTTGTGCATCTAAAGAATAGACAATAAAGTTTATTTAGATCCTGGTTTCTCCTGCTCCACTGGTGGAAAAAGTACTATTATCAATAGTAGGGATTATTGATCATCTATAGCTGATATTATCAATAATGGTGATTATTGATAGTCTACAGGTGTGTTACCTGGCCACCTGCAGTGGCTGCTCACTCTGCAACGTCTGTTTATCAGCAGCTAGATCCCAGAGAGCAGGTGGTGCCAGCCCAGTGTCGGACTCCTTGATTCCTGATCATAAAACAGAACAGTGATCAGCACCCGACCCCCCACAGACAACCAGAGACATCAGAACAGGACGTGGGTCGGTCCACACGTCTTCACTCACCAGTCAGCTCATTGATCTTCTTGAGCAGCTGCTGGATGTCATCTTCCACCTGTTTGATCTGTCTGGAGTAGGTGCTCTGGCCCTGTAACCAGCATCACAGCAGCAGGAGGTTAACTAATAGTAATAATCAGAGCTGGATGAAGCATTCACTGCCTTTATTTACTGAACCTAAAGTACTGGTGAAAATACTCCAATACTTCAATCCTGCCTACCTTAGTAAAACCATCAGCATGTATGAATGCACTTTAAAACAGACTAAAAATATATCTTACAAACCTCTAATATGAATATCTTCTTGTAAATATGGAATAAATCTCTCTCTGACATGTAGTGAAAACACTAAAGTACTAGTAGTAAAATGTATTCAGGTACAGTTCTTGGGTACATGTATTTAGCTGCAGTCCACCACCGGTTACCACATATAGATCAATAGATTTATTGATGTTTTCTAGTTTTCTACTCACGTAAGTTTTCAGCAGAGCGATGTCTCCTTCATCCAGAGCTGAGACATAAAAACACAAGTCATCAGGCCGCAGGCTTCGTTATTCTACAGCTACAGACTCATGCAGCGCGTTTATTAAATATTCGCGGCTTTAACCTAACGTGTTATCACATCTAGTAACTTGGTGCTTTGTTATTTTAATAAATGAGACGTTTTAATGTCATTAGCCGGGAGCTAACAGCGTTAGCCTGAGCTGAGCTAACGTTAGCTCGCCGGCTAACAACGAGTGCACCGTTGAGTAAAGAAGTTTAAAAGAATAGTTTGTGATCAGTCATTTTACCTCTGATGGGCCCCTCATCTTTGTCATCCTCCTTCTTCGTCTTCCTCTGGTCGTCTCCTAAATAATCCGGCATGTTTAAAACTGAACGAGCTGCTGCTCACAGAGAAACAGAAAAACGCTCTTTGACTATTACACAGCAGCTTTGCACTTCCGCCGCTCACCGGAAGTAGACGCTGTCCAGAAAAAATAAATAAAAATTTATTTTAATCTCCCAAAACAGTTTAATGTTGCATTCAATGTTTAATATAATTGTATTATATATTTTTTCGCGAAGAGCTACGTATTAAAATATAAGGCGAAACTAAACCGTTGTCTTTCGTAAAATCTTTATTGAAACGTCTCAGTGATTTACAAACTTTACTTTACTTGCCTCCCTTGACAAATGCATGTAGATGTAAATAGATGTAGATACACATTAAATTATATATAAAATAATAAGACAGCCTGATCACCGGTTTGAAATAAAAAGGGAAAGTAATGAAAATTAAATAAATAACCTTTGAAAATTAAATGAGAAATTAAAAAAACGTTTCCCTAACTTCACCCTATTTCGTTAATTCTCTATACTATTTTGTATAAGTAATACAGTAATAACATATAAAATAATACAAATATTGTATTTGATATTTTAATATAATGTAACAAAATAAACTGTGAAAACGGCAATATATAATATATTATAATATAAAATAAGATGTACGGAACTGATGTATCGCACCGTAACACGGACCTTTAGCGCTGTGACACAGCACCCTCGGTCCCGATCGGCCACTTTTCTCGTGAGGAGCAAATCGGCCCATGTGGTGCGTGAATGAGCCGCTGGACACGCAACTCACCGCACTTTAGAGACGCGTTCACCCGGTGATTTAAGCTCCTGGATGTTTGCGTGGCCCGTTGTGTAAAGATGCTGCTGGAAGCGCGGGAAGGAGAAGAGACGGAGGTGTTTAAAGGCTGCGCCGGTAAGAAGGTGGAGGGAGGCCGGAGTGAGGCAGCTAGCTAGCCCCGCTGCGTTCTACATCCATGGTGGTGTGAGCATGGTGCTAACACGCTGCTAACTGTGCTACAGTACATTTATGATGGTGTTAGCATTCAGTTAACAAGCTGCTAACTCTGCTATAGTACATTTAAGTTGATGTTAGCATTCAGCTAACAAGCTGACAGCAGCACTGAGCTAATATTAGCAGATCATTCACAGCCTGGAGGAATATTCCTAATCATTTGTGTCCTGTAGTTAGTTATTATTATTAATATTATGTATGTAATGTGTTGGAGCTGCTGGCCTCTCATGGCTGGACCTGCAGTGATTCATTAGCTTGTTGGCAGATGATTGACACTTTAACTTTATTCACATAACTTAAATTAACTTTATTCACATACATGATGTGGCTGTTCTTACTGAACACTACAGAGTTGCAGTGTTTTTTCTTAAATTGAAAATTCACCTCAATATAATATAGTTCAGTGTCTATAGCA
Source organism: Eupleurogrammus muticus (assembly GCA_036785175.1). Taxonomy (NCBI): domain Eukaryota; kingdom Metazoa; phylum Chordata; class Actinopteri; order Scombriformes; family Trichiuridae; genus Eupleurogrammus; species Eupleurogrammus muticus. The sequence continues at coordinate 468,933 of JAYKQN010000041.1, forward strand.
GCATATATATATGAATCAGAGCTGCAGCAACCAACTATTATTTTTTAGTTTATCAAAATGATTAATCAATTAATTGGTTCATTAAATGTTGATCAGTGTTTCCTCAAAGATGAAGATTCAACCTAAAATGTCTTCAACCTAAAAAACCTCACTTCTGCTCTTAAAATGCTCAACGAACATGTTGAACACAAACCAAACCAGCTTCAGTCGTATTGATCTGTTAAATTTAACATTTACTCAGTAAAATGAGTAAATGCAGTGATACACAACCACTGGACACATCTGGATGTTTTATACTAACACTAATTAAACTTTAATCATCAATGATTTTCCTCTCATTATTAATTATTATTATCTCCTCAGCCTCCGTGCTGGTTCAGGTGGAGCCGGTCGGCCGCTGGTTCGAGGCCTTCGTCAGGAGGAGGAACCGGAACGTGTCTGCCTCCTTCCAGGAGCTGGAGGAGGAGGAGGTGTCCTCTGAAGAGTCCGAGGATGAGGAGTTCCAGGTGGAGGAGTACCCCATGCTGCGGACCCTGGACCCCAAAGACTGGAAGGTACCAGGCTGACGTGGATTAGGTTATAGTTGATCGACACGACCCTGGAATCTGAAATCATTATGCTATATATCAAATTATTTTTTCTATTGAATCGATATTGATATGTTTTATTGTTCAGACCTATATTAAATCTCATGTCACCTCTTTTTGTCGTTTGTCAGAACCAAGATCACTATGCCGTCCTGGGTCTGCCCCACCTCAGATATAAAGCCACTCAGAAACAAATCAAAGCTGCACGTGAGGAATATTTTTAACTCAAATTCTATACTTTTAACTCAGCTTGATTCTCACAATACTGTTCATTAAGCCCATGTTTTAATGCATTTATTTTTTTACCTCCAGCACTTTGTGTAATAATATTTTTGATTTATGGTGTAAAAAAAAAAAAATAAACTCGTAATGGTTTTTGTTTTTTTTACTCACCAGACAAAGCGATCGTGTTAAAGCATCATCCTGACAAGAGGAAAGCTGCTGGGGAGCAGATTGTAGAAGGAGACAATGACTACTTCACCTGTATAACTAAAGGTAGGTGAATTACCTAAAGGTTAGTTACCTACAGGTCACCTACACTACAGGTTAATTAACTAAAGATAAATTGGCTATAGGTTAATTGACTACAGGTAACCTAGGCTACAGGTGAATCGACTTTCCAGCTGAATTCCACTGTTTAGCCCCTCATACCTTCATCTGACCCGTCTGGTTCTGACCCGTCTGGTTCTGGTTCAGCTATAGAGATCCTGTCGGACCCGGTGAAGCGGCGAGCGTTCGACAGCATCGACCCCACCTTCGACAACGCCGTCCCGTCTAAGAGCGAAGGGAAGGAGAATTTCTTCGAGGCGTTCGCTCCCGTCTTCGAGCGGAACGCCAGGTGGTCGTCCAAGAAGCATTCGCCCAAGCTGGGAACCATGGAGTCCACCTTCGAGGAAGTCGACAGTTTTTACTCTTTTTGGTAAAAAAATGAAGAAAATAAAGTTTAATTCAGAGTCAAAACGAGTTAGAATCAGAGTTTACTTCTATTTCTGCTGTTAAAGGTACAACTTTGATTCGTGGAGAGAATTTTCATACTTGGATGAAGAGGAAAAGGAAAAAGCTGAATGGTGAGTAGCTCAAAGTTTACAGTTATAGAGGATAAAGATGTGATGAACAGACTAATCTAGTGTTGAGGCTTGAGCAGAAACGCTGAGTTTCTTGTTTTAAACTCTAAACCTACGTCCTGCAGCCGAGACGAGCGGCGATGGATCGAGAAGCAGAACCGAGCCTCCAGAGCCCAGAGGAAGAAGGAGGAAATGAACAGAATACGAACACTAGTTGGTACATGAGCTGCCCGATAAACGGCCGAGTGAGTCCCCGCTGCGGTTGTGACCTCACACTGACGCGTCCCGTTTGCCTGTTGCAGACACGGCCTACAGCTGCGACCCCAGGATAAAGAAGTTCAAAGAGGAGGAGAAGGCCAGGAAGGAGTCTGAGAAGAAAGCCAAGGCTGAGGCCAAGAAGAGGGAGCAGGAGGAGAAGGAACGGGTATGACGTCTTCAGCTTGTAAAAAGCTGTGATATAAAATCTGTTATTACAGTTAGGTGTGAAAAGGGAGCTTTTATTTTGAAGGACATAATTATGAGGTCACATGACCAGTCCCTTTAGCTCATGGACATTTTATACTAAGTGTGTGTGTGTGTGTGTGTCCAGGCCCGCCAGGCTGAGCTGGAGGCTGCTCGCCTGCTGAAGGAGAAGGAGGAAGAGGAGGCGAAGCAGGCGGCTCAGCTGGCGAAGAAGGAGAAGGAGATCCAGAAGAAGGCCATCAAGAAGGAGAGACAGAAACTCAGGACCACCTGCAAGGTCAGAGACGATCAATAATCAATATTCATGTGATTGAGATGCCAATCACTCACTAATCTCATTTTTCTCTGTTCTAAATGTACCTTAAAAGGATGTTTTCTACTTTTTAACTGTAGTGATACACAACATGTTTCCCTGTGTTATTACCACAAATTTAACTTTATTAATTATTAAAACACAGAGAGGCTGCACACCTCGTCTTTTCTGACATCGTCGTCTCTCCTCTTTTCTCAGAACTGGAATTATTTTGCTGACAGTGAAGCCGACAGCGTGAAGATGATGGAGGAGGTGGAGAAGCTGTGTGACCGCCTGGAGCTCACCAGGTTCAACCAACACGTTGATGCTTTTTTGTTAAAACGTCATTTTGATAATGAAAACTATCTACGGTGCCCCACATATAAAGATGAATTAAAGAGATTTTTTAAATATTCCAGCCTCCAGTCCCTGAACGAGCTGCTGGCGTCTGGATCTAAAGACGACAGCAAAGCAGCGGTGGAGAAGCAGGTAAAACACAGCTGAGCCGTTACAGAGCAACACGTGACGTCACGTAAAGTGTCGTAATGTTGCGTAACGTGAAGGGTCGGCGTGTTCTGTAACGTGTAGCGTGATGTCGTGTCCTAGCCGTCACTAACCGTGTCGTACCGTATCGTCTGTGTCTCAGGTGCAGGAAGTGAACGCCCAGCTGCAGAGGGAGCGGGACGCCGAGGTGGCGGCGCGGCAGGCGGCCCGGGGGGGGGAGCAGGCCAGCGGGGGGGGCGGCGGCGGAGGGGGGAGGGGCTGGAACGAAGAAGACCTGCAGCTGCTCATCAAAGCTGTCAACCTGTTTCCTGCTGGAACCAACGCCAGGTACAACTGAGGGGAGGGGGCGTGTTTTAGGAGCGTTACGGTAAAACACGAAGACATTTTACAGCATTTAATGAACCAAACTACTGATTGATGGTTTCAGTAACTGAGATGAAATATCAGAATAGGCTCTAGGTTTTTTTTTTTTTGGTTTTGTCCAGATGGGAAGTCATCGCCAACTACATGAACCTCCACTCCAGCAGCGGCATGAAGAGAACGGCCAAAGATGTAATTAACAAAGCCAAGAATCTACAGCGACTGGGTAGGACACACTCCAGGAATCCTTCACTTTCCTTTAGTGGTTTCAAACATCCCAGATGGAAGAAAGTCAAATTTTACGTCTGAATTACTAAAGCTTTAGATAATATTTATGCTTTGATATAGTCGATATTTAAATCGTTTTTTTTAATGTAATCACAGATAGTACTCAGTATGTAGTATTTTTTATCATATTTAGAACATAGTAGTACTTTAGAATCTTTAGTGAATTTGTGGTATTTCGCCGTCAGATCCGCTGCAGAAGGATGAGATCAACAGAAAAGCCTTCGAGAAGTTTAGGAAGGAGCATTCTTCCGTGGCCCCGACCATCGACAACGCTGTTCCCTCAGAGAGGTTCGATGGTGAGTGGCGTGACTGTGATGTCACAACCGACACAGGAAACAACGCTTGTTCTGGCTTTTTACCTTTTAACCTGTTTTTATGATCATTGTCTTATCAACTTTGTTTGATCTGAACTTTTTATCCAATGCTACGATTTGTTTTTATTAATTTAAAAAAACTTGTTAACTAAACAAGTTTAATTGACTTTTTATCAAATTGATCAATTTTGTCTTGATATTTATTTACTTTTAACCAAACATTATCTCCAATGATTTGACAATCACGTAATGGATTGGAGTCGTTCTTTAAATATTCTCTGATCACTTCCTGGTTTCTTCATTCCTCGGTGTTTGTCTGATCTGTTAAAGCTGCGGCTCAGTTCACTCAGACTCCAGGTGGATTTTTCCTCATTATCGATCCGTCCTCCAGGTGCCGGCGGTGAAGCCAACTCGTCCCCCTGGACCACGGAGGAGCAGAAGCTCCTGGAACAAGCCCTGAAGACGTATCCCGTCAGCACGCCGGAGCGGTGGGAGAAGATCGCCGCCACCGTCCCCGGGCGAAGCAAAAAGGACTGTATGAAGAGGTACAAGGTGAGAGGCCGCTCAGTCAGTCCTCAGACGCTCGGGTTCCTTCAGTAAAACGCTTGTGTTTGTCCCTGACAGGAACTGGTGGAGATGGTCAAAGCCAAGAAAGCTGCTCAGGAGCAGGTGGCGGCGAAAAGCAAAAAATGACACGAACCACAAAAGACAATAGTATCTGTTATTTTAACATTATTGTGTTGGCTCTTTATTTTATAATAAAAAATTAAAGGAGGAAAAAAAAATCCTACAGACGATACTTAAATAGTGAGTTTGTGTTTTTTCTGTTCAACTTCTCGACCAGAACATTCCACTGCGGATCTGCTCGTATTCTGGAAGCTGCTCGATGGGACCTGGGACCAAAAGGAGAGAATTAACATTATTATTATTTAATACTGGAACAAACCGTTTAGTTTTTCCTAAAAATAAAGTGTCAGCTCATTTAAAACCTTTATTTAATTATCACAAAACTCCTGTTAATTTAGTCTTAACTCACATTTATAGTAAAAACTGTATCTGCAGCGTCTTTAAAAGTTCAAGTTCAGAAAAATTTATGTGTGAAATGACTAAAGGTTGAATTTTCTTCCAAACAGCAATTTAATCTACGCTGACACAGGTTGAATACATCAAATATACAGTGGCTTGAACTTTGTGACCTTTTGCCACATTTCAGGCTTCAAACATAAAGATGTAAAACTGTAATTTCTTGTGAAGAATCAACAACAAGTGGGACACAATCATGAAGTGGAACACACTTTATTGGATATTTTAAACTTTAACAAATAAACGAAAAATTGGGCGTGCAAAAATCATTCAGCCCCATTGAGTAAATACTTTGTAGCGCCACCTTTTGCTGCGATTACAGCTGCAAGTCGCTTGGGGTATGTCTCTATCAGTTTTGCACATCGAGAAACTGATATTTTTGCCCATTCCTCCTTGCAAAACAGCTATAAGCAAATAGTTTCACAAGCCACTGTATATTGACGTGGTTTGTCTGAAAAACTTCAGGATTCCTGAATAAACCCTGAAACTGCAGTTTTCTACTTGTTCTCAAACTAAAAACCAAAGTGTTCTAACAAGTGATAATAAAGTTTATGACGAACCAACAGCAGCGATGGCAGGAGATTTGTTGAAGATGTATTTGGTGCAAACGTCTTTAATGGTTGAAGCATCGATGGCCTGGAAAAAAAAAAAAAAAAAAAAGGTGAATCTGATCAGTTAAACTATTCAATTAGAGCTGAAACGATCAGTTAAACTAGTTTCCAACTATCACATTAGTCTATTAGGTTTTAAATGATATATTTTATATTGTCTTATATTTCTGGATTTCATCTAATAAAGAAAAAACAGTTTCCAATTCTCTTAATTGATTATTGGATCAGAGTCATTTTTAATTCTAAAATGTCCAGATTCTCTGGTTCAGCTTCTGTTCTCTGATTATTTCCTGGTTTCTTTATTCTTCTATAATAGTAAACTGATGATCTTTGGGTTGTGGACTGTTGGTCTGACTAATGGTTTCAGTGATAAATGGATCATCTATCACCGTCTCTGAACCAGGATCTGCTCACTCACGTCAATCCTGGCCTCCAGCTCGTGCAGCGGGATCCTGCGGCTGTAACACAGCATCTGTCGGCCGATGTCCTCACAGATCGGTGTGGAGCCTGGACAGGAGGAAAGACACCATTTGTATTGATTTATGATGAACGACACCGTCATTAATAAACATGAAACAGACCAGTTGTTAAGTCTTTAATATGAAGTCAAACTCACCGTCCAGATGCAGCAACATGTTGGTCTTCAACAGGTTTTTGGCTCTAGCGACTTCAGCCTCAGTGACGCTGGTGCACAGAGACATCCTGATGGAGATCATAGAGTGATGGAATAAAGCAAGGAGAACACAGGGTGCAGGTTCTTCACTTTATACAATAAATGTTTGACAGAAACACAGATGCTGCTTTAATCAACAGCCTAATCCTCAGTTTATCTGAAGTGATCGGCACGTTTTTCAGATTCAGGATGTGCACTCACCACTCCTTCTGGGTGAAGTCCATCATGGCCTGGATGGTGCCAGGCTCACAGACCATGTACAGACCCCACAGACCAGTGTCTGTGTAGCAGGTGTTGAAGGACTGGAAGCTGTGGCACAGGTTTCCCTGACAGGCCATCTGGGCCAGTTTACTGGACAGGTTCTGGACAGAAAACCACAAACACATGAATGAGAACAAACACACACTAGTAGGAACAATGCAGACGACTCATTTAACTCCTAAAGTTAAATTAATGTTAAATCATCCAGATGTGTCCAGTGGTTGTGTATCTGCAATAAATGAAGCTTAGACTTAGTTTGAGGATTTAGTCCAGTATTTGTCCTCTAGCAGGACCTCCAACCCACCACGCCTCCTCCAAAGGACCGGTCCCAGTTCCCGATCAGCGTGTTGGCCACCATGAGGGGGATGGTGTCGGGGTGGGACCAGCCCACCGCCTCCACCGCCACGGCGATGTGGGCCAGCGGCATCTTGTCGTCACGGACACGGATCTGGAGACGGGTCAAAGGTCAAATATAAGAGCTGCATAAACAGTGATGGTTCAGATTTACTCAGCTTGCTTTAGAAACACCGGCTATCCTTTTCTCTATTTTTCATTTGCAATTAAAAATATATATAAAAATAATATCGAACTCCTAAACAACCAAACTAACTCCATCAAAATATTGTGTTAATGCAACAAAAAGTGAAGATAAAATTAGTTTCGATGATGCAGAGTCATGCCCCACGATTGGCTGGCGACCATCTGGGGTGTATCCCTGCCTCTCGCCTTAACGCACTGGGATAGGCTCCAGCAGACCCCTGCGACCCCGAAAGGGAATAAGCGGGATAGACAATGGATGGATGGATGGATGGATGCAGAGTCATTGCTTTGTTTAACAAATAAGAGTTTCAGTTAACTACATATATTTATATATATGTACTTGAAGTCATGTATTTTTCTTTGCATTATTTCACTTTATTTTCTTATTACTACTAGTATGTAATGAACTGAAATGATATCCATGGTATTGTTATATTTATTTAGAAAAATGATTCAGGTCATTCGCTTTTAACCATTTCTCCAATTTTTAATTTAAGCACAAAATTATAAATTGAAAAACAAGTTGATATCTATTTTTTTTTTGTTTTTGCAAATAAATACTGAGAAAAAGTTTATTTTTCTTTTTGGTTTTATTTTGAAAAACCAACGATGTGTAGGTTCCTGCTCAGCTTCTGATTCACCAGCTTTTACTTCAGATTTAAAACATGAAGCCTCAGGACTCACATGTTAATAAGATGTTTTCATCTGTTCAGTAAAAGCTTCAGAAACAGCTGGAATGTGATAGAAAGTTCCAGACAAGCTGCTTCCTGCACTTTGTGATGCGTTAAAGTTCAAGTATAAGAAGCAGCAGACTAAGTTTTTCTTTAATATTTATGAGAGAAAATCCTTCAACCAGATGCTAACAGTGTGGTTGTGTTCATGTGCTGAGGCGTCGTGCGGTTCTTACCTCACTTCCTGTGAAGTGGCAGGCAGGAAGTGACGGGGCTTCGCCCTCATATCGGCCGGGAAGTTTCCCAAAGTGAAACTTTGCCAAATCAATGAGCTCATGGTGAGAAACTCCTAAAAAAAACAGGAGATTCTGAAGGTCAGAACCAGCGAGGAACTGGGACTTTATTTTGGCGGGATCACGTTTTATTTTGTCATGCCTCACCTCCAGCTGCAGCCAGAACGATTCTGGGACCTTTGTAGTGAGTCGTGATGTATTCAACCAGGTCTCCTCTGTTAATCGTCCTGCACAAACACAGTTTTACTCATTTCACTCATCAGGGATATTTTTCTACTTTTTAACTCTTAACATGTGAGTGGACAAATCTGCTTCAGTTTATGATTATTGGAACAAAGAGAAATAGTGTCAATAACTAAAAAAACCTCAGTTCTGCTTTTAAAATGATAAAACTAAACATGTTGAACACAAACCAAAGCAGCTTCAGTCATATTGATCTGTCAAATCTAACATTTCCTGATAACTCCTAAATGCAGTGATACACAACCACTGGACACATCTGGATGTTTTTACTCATTATGGCTTTTTCACATTAATGTATCTTTATTAAATAGAATTAAAATGCGGATAGGCTCAGTTTTAACATACACTAACAAATCCTCTTTGGTGAGTTATTCTCTAATCCTTCAAAATAAAAGCCCAAAGCTGCTACTCCTTCTGCTGATGTTGTGTTCGTGGTCCTACTTGATGTTCTCCGTGGGGCCCAGGATGGTCCTGCCCAGCGCCGTGGCCTGGTAGGCCGTGGCGTGGAGGTAGTCGAACACCACCTCCTGCAGGTTGGTCTCCACCTCCTGCATCTCCCTGAGGATCACTCCCCGCTCCCGCTCGATCTCCGCCTCGCCCAGGGTGCTGTTCTGGATGATGTCGGCCAGGATCTCCACCGCTGACACAGAAAACTAGGTTAATCATTGGTTTTAATTAGGTTGACTATTGGTTCTAATTAGGTTGATTCATGGTTTAAAGCGTACCTCGGGGCAGGTCCTTGGAGAAGGCCTTGGCGTAGTACACCGTCTGCTCCCGGGACGTGTAGGCGTTCAGGTGAGCCCCCATGTTCTCAATCTCCAGCTCCAGGTCCAGCTGGGACCGCTTCCTGGTGCCCTGCAGGGGTCGGGGGGTCAGAACCACGTCCACCGATTTTTAATTCTAAAACATCAAGAACTCACCTTGAAGGCCATGTGTTCCAGGAAATGAGCCGTTCCGTTGTTCCTCTGGTTCTCATAGCGGCTGCCGGCGTCGATCCAGAGCCCGACCTCAAGAACCCGGGATTACAACCAGGATTAGCTTTTATTTACTTAAAATATAAACATTAACATTTATAATAGAATAATAAGCATTATTCATACAGCACTGCTCCTAAAATAATATTTACAGCCAATACAGTCTAAAGAGACATTGACGCAGAGCTAAATAATAGAAAAAACACACTAATTATAAATAAATTAATGATATATCTACATCAGTGTAGAAATGTATTTATTCAGAAAAAAAAGTCAGAATTCCGACTATAATCTCAGAAATTTGAGATTAGTATGAATAAAATAAAAATAAAACATACATAAATATCCTTATAACTAGGTAATAGAATTATTGGGTCAGAACATTTTTTTTTATATAGTTTTCTCAGAATTCTCAGATAGTAATTCAAGAAAAACGCCTATTTAAAAAAATCCAGGGGAAAAAGGTTGAATTCTGACTTATTTTCTGACAAATACATAACAAAAATTTCCCTTAATAATTTAATAATTTATTAAAAAATACACCTCTGACATTATTGATTTACCTCTCAATACAATACTCACACACCTTGTATTGATAGTACATAAATATTTAATATAATATATAAATATACAGGATAAATATAACAAATATACTGTGTAAATGTATACATATAGAGTATAGATGTATAAATATACTATATAAATATACAGTATAGATGTATAAATATACAGTATAGATGTATAAATATAGTACATTAATACACGGTATACATGTATAATTATAGTATATAAACACGCTGTGTAACAGGCGTCAGCCGCCATTTTTCATCCTACGGTGCAGGTCGGTAATCCCGCGTCTTCTGACGCCACTCTCAGCCCGTTTTCCAGCGCCGTGACTTTGGTTTCTGGAACGTTCAGAGCGACGTGAGGAGCCGGAGCCGCGTGGAGCTGCGAGGACGACACAAACACACGCGCTGTGACGTCACAAACACACACACACACACACACAGGACCGCCGAACGTGTCTCGGACGCCGTGTTCTCACCCTGCCCACGGACCCGGGCTCCAGGAGCCGTCTCCGGACCAGAAGTTTCCCCGCTGCCGCGAGCCGCTGGAGAGGAGCCGCCATGTTGCTGTTACGTCACCCGGTGTTTTCTTTTTATTTATTAAGGAAGTGTCTATACGTCACATCCGCCGGGGAGAACGAGACAAGTGCGATTTACTTACCTTACTTTACTTATTTTTTGCTGTTTTGTGCCTAATCTACATCATTTTGCATGTATTTATTTTAATAAGTGTATCTCTATATATCATGGATATACTTTTACTTCATTACATAGAAATAGTAATAAGAAATAAAGTAAAATAATGCAAAGAAAAATACATAACTAAAGTATATATTTCTAAATATATTCAGTTAACTGAAACTATTTGTATTATTTGTAAAACAAAACCAAGCATTATCAAAACTAATTTAAACAATTGTATCCTCATTTTTTGTTGTATTGACGTAATATTTTGATGGAGTTTATTATTATTATATATTATTTGTATTTATTATGACGCCCTCCAGTCCAGTAGGCGGCGACATTCACCTCCAACAACAACAACCGGCAACAAAACAAAAAAACAGAACCTCGTGACACTTATTTTGAAAGGGCCTGACAGTTGGGGCGGAAGTGTTTTTTTTTAGCTTAGCGCGAATTTTCTTCTCAACGGATCGATTCACCGTGAGTGCGCGAACCAAACAAAGCTCTGGAACAGTAAAACTAATATTATACCAGGATATACGGCCGAGTATCGCTTGTTAACAGGCGACATCTTGAAGTGTTTCCGCTCTAACGTAGTTTGATTTTCGCAGCTAATGTTAAGTTTTAGTTGTTAGCTGCTAGCTAGCGTGTGACGTTAATTTGGGCGCTTTACGGCAGCTGATGAATTAAAGCAGCGTTTCTCGTCTTTTCTGCGGCTTCCAGACAACAAATGGACGCGGATCTGGAGGACGGAGAACTGTCCGGGTCCAGCTCCGAGTCAGAGATGGGACCCGGACCCGGGGCGGCTTTCAGCGGGCAGTCCTTCCAGTCCAGATCCGCCTACCGGACCGCGGAGTCCAGCGACAGCGACGCGGCCTCCTCGGACGAGGAGGAGGCGGCGGCTAGCGTCTGGCGCCGGAAGCGGCAAAAGGTCTCCAACACCCGGCCGGCACAGGGACCGGGACCGGGACTGGGACTGGGGGCCGGTATGGGTGCCGGTCCCGGTCCGGAGGCGCCCGCCGGCCGCAGGGTGAACAACATCTGGGGGTCCGTGGTGCAGGAGCAGCGGCAGGACGCCCTCACCGCGGAGCTGGGCTTCATCGGCGTGGAGGGGGGGGTCAGCATGGCCAGCAGGAGCGTGGAGACCTACAACTACGTCCTGGCCCGAAAGATCATGGACCAGGAACGGGAGCAGGACCAGATCAAGAAGGGGGACGGGGAGGTAAGCATGCTAGACGCCCAGCTGGAGGCCTATATGAAGGGCCAGGACCAGTGCCAGGACCAGTGCCAGGACCAGGACCAGTGCCAGGACCAGGACCAGGACCAGGAGGGGGGCGCGGGGGGAGGTGAGAAGAGGAAGAGGTCGGCCAAAGAGCGTCTGGGTCCCCGGGCCGAGATGGACGTCCAGGGCCGCTTCCAGATCACGGAGGACGACCCTGAGGAAAAGGTGGCGGCCGAGATCGCCCACCGACTCCGGGAGCCCAAGGTGGACCTGATCGAGCGGGTGGTGGGCGTCATCGGGACCAGGAAGGCCATCGAGCTGCTGGGCGAGACCGCCACGCTGGAGGAGAACGGCGGCGTGTTCACGGCGGACGGCAGCCGGCGCCGGACGCCCGGCGGCGTGTACCTGAACCTGCTGAAGAACACGCCCAGCGTGACCCGGGCCCAGGTCAGGAGGATCTTCCAGGACGAGCAGCAGCGGGACTCCAGGAGCCGCAAGGCGGCGCAGAAACGGCGGCGCCACGTCGTGGCCAAGAAGATGAAGCAGGCCATCGGGACGCTGAACCTGCAGGAGCACGATGACGTGTCCAGGGAGACGTTCGCCAGCGACACCAACGATGCCCTGGAGGCGCTGGAGGAGGACGAGGGGGGGGGCGGTGGTCTACAACGCCGCCCACCTGGAGGTCTTCTGACCTCCACGAAAGACACTGGTTCAACGGGACTTTTCTGCTGCTTTTACCCAACGCTTGTTACGGAAAAGAGGTTTTTATTTGTCGGTTTAAATCATTCAAAAACACTGAGACTCGTTTCTGTTGTGACGCGTTAATTCAGCTTAAAATCAAGTTGTAATACAAACAAAAGTGTTGAGGGGCAGAGATTTTCTCTGTTTCTGTTTTTCATTCTGAGATAATGTGGATTTGAGTTGTCAAATAAATGTGTGTATATGGGAAGTTAATTAATAAATGAATAAAAGCAGCTTGGGTAAAAATAAGTAACGTCAGCTTTGGTTTGTAGATTTTCATGTTTTCATTTAAACACACTGAAACTCACATATGTTGTTATACAATTTAGTTTTTTGCCTTAAATCAAGTTCTGATTTAGTACAAGTTTGCAAAAAAATGAATAAACAGTAAAGCACCTTTTGATTTTCTGTTTGTTTCTGTTTTTCATTCTGAGATAATGTGGATTTGGATTTTTTTAAAGAAGTGTGTGTATCTGAAAAATGAAAGTGTCTAGTTTAAAACTTTGTTCAATGTTTTCTAATAGTTCTAGATTTTGAGTAGTTGTAGTGTCTCAGTTTGTCCAGCAGATGTCACCACCACCATTTAAACATGAATCAGAGTTTCTGGTTCTCGGATCATTATCGAGGTTCAAGGAAGAAAAACGCTGCAGAAACACGTGAAAATCTGCTCTGTTCTTTCTGTCGCTGTTTTCTGCATGTTTGTCAATTTAATATTGTTTCAAGAAATAGGTTTGTATAATGTCATTTTATAACATTTTCCTCATAACTCCTTACTTTTAAAATGCTGCTTTTAAACTCTTCTACTTTTTAAGTTCCACTTTATACACCTTTTGTTTTACTGATGAAATTAGAATTCTACTAAATTCTGACCAATCGTACTAAAGACAACACATCAGCACTTCGTTGTTTTGTTTCACTGCTCATATGAGGTGAGTCAGACTTTGTTCACTTAAAGATGATGGAGGTGAATCAGGAGGAGACTCTGGATCTGTCACCTGGCAACCAACCTGTTGCCTGGATACGACACGCCGCTCCTTATTTCCATTGGATCAAACAGGTCCAAGGTTGAAAGACTTGTACCCATGGGGGGGGGCAGCATGACGTCATCGTGAACATCAGAACAACCGGTGGTTTCTCCTCAGCATCGATTCGTTTCTGTCCAGCTGTTCATCGCCATGGAGATCTGTCAGGAGGAGAACTGCTGTCTATAGTGACCCCCCCCCCCAACAACACCCTTTATACCCCCCCAACAAAACCCCCCAAAAACCACCACCAACACACTGTCACATGTTTCTGCTGCAGCAGTGTAAAGGTGAGATTGATGACATCATCAGTAAAAGTGAGATTGATGACATCATCAGGTGGTGACTCATCCCCTCCAATCAGGAGGAAGAGACTCGACGTGTTTTGTCCTCTGTCCCTGTGGAGCAACGAAACACAATTTGACTTTTTATCAACACTTTCCATTAGAAGCAGCAGCAATATAATCATTTTATTCAGCACAATTTGTCCAATGTTGAGTAGAATGAGCTCATTCTATTGGGAGAGAATAGTACGTATTTTAAAGAAGTTAAGATTTAAAGTCAGAATTATAAAACAGAAAGATTCTGTTGTATTGGATTTAAGGATTTAAGGATTTGAGGGGTGGAGGGGAAGGATTTAAATCAGTTGAGGAGATATGAAGACATGCAGGCAGTGGATCATGGGAAATGTAGTGTTAAACAGGTTTGATTGATTTGAGTTGAATAAACTGTAAATGGAAGGTGTGTCACTAAGGTAAACAAGACGAGAGCTGCCATTGGCTGATGGTTGAGAGGGGGCGGGGTTACCTCCAAACTTCAAGCAGCTTTTAATGGTCAGAATTATATTTAATTATAGAGATTCTAGGTTTTTATTCTGGAAAGCTCAGGGTGGATTCTGGAGGTCAGGGACTTTAGGTTAGAGTTTAAGTTAACATGAAATCCACCTACTCCCTGTTATCTATTATTAATTATCATGTTCACTGTGATAATAAAATGATAGAATCCAAAATTCAACTTCACGCTATTTCTTTTCTTTTGCAGGCAACATTCTCAGGAGAACTTTAGACAAATCATCTGCATTTATTCACTGTTAACATTAATACACATGGATAAACATGAATAAACATTAATAAACATTAATAAACGTGTACAGACTTTCTCTCCTTTATTAAACGTCTTCAGAGACAGGAACTCAGTCCAAGACATTTCACTTCTAATCAATATTAACCGAGAGTCGAGTTTTCCTGACGACAACTTTCTTTATAAAAGATTAAACAACAAGTCTTAACTTCCTGTTGCTAGGAAACGTCTGAAAGGACCTTTGACCCTGTAGTGTTTGGATTCTTCATCTTTTATATTAATATTAATAATTATATCAACCGTCTCAGTGACATTTAACCATCCAACGTTGGTTTATGAGCTTTTTAATTAACTGGAAACCTGCAGAAAGAAAAAGTAGAGATTTAAAGTTAGAACTTTGCTGTGACTGAGCAGTAAAACTAAAGCTTGTTCCTTTCACAGAATGTGTGGACGTGTATTATAATGATTAAAATAGTTATATATATATATGTGTGTGCTCAGGGTCATACCAGTTAAACCTGTTTCTGCCTTCACAGTGAATTAAATTCATTAAAGTCACTTTAACTCTGAGAAATTCAATTTATTATCAGATAAAATAAATTATATATGTTTTACAATGATTTAATAACACAACAAACTGCGTTTTGGAAGCTAAAACTTGTTAGAAAAAACAGTTAAATATCTTTTTCATTCATCATCCTGCGTTCAAGGACATTTAGCAAAGTGCAGCCAATCAGTGTAGTGGTTGAGCTAAGCCCCGCCCACTCACCTGCAGTCACTTCAAACACGAGGATTTGGTTTAAATTCTTCCTGTTAGTCTTCAAATCTGAAATAATTCGTTCCACTGGGAAATAAATCAGAAAAGTCTCTTTCAGGCGTCATGAGGAAGAAGCGAAGGAGCTGAGGTCAAGGTCAAACAGTCAGTAATACAGTCAGTAAATAATGATGCTGCACATCCTTATAGCCTCAGAATAATGCACCTTGTCCTTCATTTTTCCTATTTCCTCAGGGTTTTTGAAACAGAAATCACCAACTTTCCTCCTCTAGTGGATCATGGACTTTCTGGTAGAAAAGTTTCATCAATAACAAATGGAGACGTCACCTAAGATGTTTCATGTCATTTTAGACAAACTGAAGCTCATTTAAAAGCGAAGCACAGCAAGTTGTGTTTTTCTTCCTGTGTCACTGTTTGTGAAGTCTCGTCCTGTCTGATTCCATCAGCTGCAGCTGGTCTGTGGTGGAGGTCAACAGGTCGACAGAGAAGCTGCCAGCAGAATAATCAGACATCGATATCTTAACAAGGACAGGAGGCAGGAAAGGATTTCAGCTGGAAGTAACTGGCTCCCTTTAGTCTCAGTTAATTCATTCAGATGTAAACACAAAGCTTCTTTATTTATGCCCCTTAAACGCTGCGCTAGTTCAAACCTGTAAAACAGAAACGTGTCAGCGAGGAACCGACTGAACCAGGTCGACGCTCCAGGCCACTAGTTGTGACATCATCAGCCCCGTCAGGCCGGGTCGGCTCATTGCCCCCCCCCTCCACCTTTGGTCATTTACATTTTGACAGGTCTGCTGCCTGTGATGAATACCGATTTCTGTCAAGGTCGGAGGAAGAGACGCGAGGTCGAGGCGAGAACGCCCGAGGGCCACGATGGCGAGGGGCGAGCGAATCGAGACGAGATGGAATAGAGAATTAAACGGTGGGAGGGGCCTCCACAACAGGGTTGTGCTAAATAAAGTAAATAAATACGGCGTGTCATTGAGGACGAGTCGCCGTTAATCGACATGTTCGAGGACTCGTGAAGCTGTTTTAGGATCAGTTCAGTTCCTGAGACCAGCAGATTTCTACCAGGAGGTAAAACAACAGCTGAGACTAAATTTACTGAGACTCCATGTTTTTCTATTCTATTCCACTGGGATCTATTTTTTCTTATGAACAATTCTCCTTTTGTTTTCTGCAGTTTTCCCTCAGGCTCTCGTAGATTCACCCTCAGCTCTTAACTCCCAGCTCTCTCATTCCGAACATCCTCAGCTCTTAACTCTCAGCTCTCTCATTCCGAACATCCTCAGCTCTTAACTCTCAGCTCTCTCATTCTAAACATCCTCAGCTCTTAACTCCCAGCTCTCTCATTCTGAACATCCTCAGCTCTTAACTCCCAGCTCTCTCATGCTAAACATCCTCAGCTCTTAACTCTCAGCTCACTCATGCTAACCATCCTCAGCTCTTAACTCCCAGCTCTCTCATGCTAAACATCCTCAGCTCTTAACTCTCAGCTCTCTCACTCACTGCAGTCATTCTATCTGTCAGGTAAAGACTGGACAACAGACAGAGTTAAACTTCCTGAGCTGGTTTCTAACACTTTGTGCAGAAATGTTTTGGTTGTGAAACCTGTTTATCAGCTGGTCTCTGACGTTCTGGATGTGGAGGTTCTGGACTGACCTGGATCCATTTCTACATAGTCCCTACAGGAGGTGAACCTACTGCATCATCTGAGTAATCATACTCACCTGTGCTGTTAATCAGCAGGTTGATGAGCTGCACCTGTCACCTGTGCGTTATCATATTATTTATATTTTTGACTAAAAGCAGAAAGGACGACAGTGCTGCTTCATATCTGCCTGTTCATGTTTAACGATAAAACAGTGACGTGTTACAGCTGAAACACTTCCATCTGACTTCCTGTGACATCATCGTCCTTTGTCCTATGAGTGTCGCCTCGTTGCCATGGCGACCAACGGGGGGCTGGAACGCCGTTTGAAGGACAAATGGAAGAGGAAAGGCCCGAAAAACGAGCTGAAATAAGAACACAGCTGACTGAGGAGGAGCTTCCTGTCCTCCCCCCTCACACACACACACACACACACACACACACACACACACACACACACACACACACACACACCAAAACTACCCCTTCCTGGTACTAAAATAGAGTCTGGGGAGGAGGAGACGTGTGAGAGCAAAGTTTCACTAAGACGAATCACTTGAGTTTGTGGAGTAAAAGGAGGCCAGGTGAGACGGGGACAAGGTAACCCCGGGCACCCCCCACTCCACCCCCCACTCCACCCCCCTGAAGCCAAATAAAGCTTCTAACCACATCTACACTCACCAGCCACTTTATCACGGTGCTTCTTTTTAACCAATTGCTAAATTCTGCAAACTAGGCAGTTTTTTTATCAAAATACGAACAACTCACAAAACGTCACAAATACATCGTCATGTGTCAGAAAACTCGTAAAGCTTTGTCCAACAACTACAGACCAAACGGCTCTGACCTGTTGTTCAGATCAGCAGATCTGTGTCCATCTGTTCATCACCTTCAGTCACCGTGATGAACAGATGTAATTATGCTCATTGATGCCGTGATAATTAACCTTTCAGGGCAGGTAAAAGGCGTTTTAGTGCACATTTATCCTTTTAAACTTTGTTCTCTCTGACCTTCGCTACCAACAGCCATAAACACATTGCAGACATTCTTCCATCAAATTAAACTTTCCTGCGTCCAGTTGGTAGAAATAAATAAAACACACCTCCACCAGGTCACAGGCTGTAGGTCCAGTTATGAGCAGGTCCATAAGGTCATAGGTCACGATGTGGCCTCTGACCCCACCGTGTGTTTAGTGACGTTTATTGACGACCATGATTGAAGGTGTGTGTGTGTGTGTGTGTGTGTGTGTGTACTGGTCCTCACACCGTTGAAATAAAATAAATTAAAACACGTCTTACTCTAAATGAATCTCATCTCACATTCTTCCCTTTCTTCAACTTCCACAGTAATATTTAAAATAAACGTAATAATTTGACCTGATGTATATCACTACGTATTAATATTTATTTTATTTATCCAGTGGTTAGACTCTAACAGCCTGGCCTGCTTCCCCAGTGAATTCTGCTGCTTTTTATATCTGATCATATTCCTGAAGTTTCTGTGGCTCCGACGCGTCGGCTGCTGCAGACTGAAATAACTGCATGACCTCTGAGAAGAAAAGGTCACCAGTTGTTCAGGTGACAACGAGCGACCTTCAGGGTGAAGACGTTAAAGCAGCAGCGAGGAGAGGAATCAGGAACAAAGCTCAGGAAACATGTGAACGTCTGATGACCACATGCTTCATACACGCCTCCATGTGTTCTGTGGGCGTGGGGCCTGTTCTCGCCTCAGAAACGTTTCCTTCATTTTATTCTATGCTAAAATAATAATAGAATATGTAATAAGACATAAACTAACAGAAGTAACTTGTTCAGAGTCAGAGTCAGAAAAGCAAACGTAGAACCAACTTTTCAGGCTCCAGTTATTGAAGCTGTGAAAGTTTAAAGTTTAACACTTTATAATAAGAGAATGAATTACACCAGCCAGAGTTAAACAAAGCTTCAGTCATATTATCTGGTCAATTCAATGTTTGCTGAGTAAATACAGTGACACACGACCACTGGACACATCTGGATGTTTTACTTCTTATTTTTATTCATTGTTATAAGTTTTATATTCCACTCTGCACCTTAAACCGATGACTTCTACATTAACTCATAACTATAATAACTGCTGCTTAAAGATCTGTTCATACTTTATATTCTATCACTGGGTGGAAACAGAGGGAAATAACAGAGCAAAAGGAAATCAGTTAGTTACAATAACAGCAGTTGATCTTTTATAAAAACCTTGGACCTGAAGACGCTTCCTTTCTGCATCCCTACGCGGTCGCCCGTTGCCTGGCAACAGTCGTCGAGGTGCGTTTTATTCTGAAAAACAGAAGAAGGTTTCACAGCAAGAACAAACAGAACAAACTGAAGAGAAGCAGCAGTTTTTATTTCTGCTTCTCAGCCTGGAAACGAGCTGAAGCAGAACGAGTAGAAACGAGTAGAAACGAGTAGAAACGAGTAGAAACGAGTCGAGTTCCCGAGACTTCACTGATTGAACAGGAAATAATAGATGCACATATGAGGGTTGAAAAGTCATGAATCCTCATCTTTTACATAGAATGACCTTTTGAAGCTTTGTCTCCTCCATGTTCTCATTGGACGCCGACGTCATGTGACAGGAAAAAAAGCTGCAACCGTTTTACACAAAAAGTTTATAAAATCTATGACATTTTCTACTCAAAATAATAGAAAAAATCTTCTAGTGGACATTTGTTGAGCTTTGTTTCTAACATTCATGCATGAATATGATTATATGTTATTATTATATCTATAGTAACGTGCGTCACACACCGTACACACAAAATTCATCGTACAGAAAATGACTTCAGGAAACAGAGTTTGACCAGTGACACACAGCAGCACATCTCCTGAGTACTAGTACTGAAATACCACGAAGTTCTAGTACTGAAATACCACGAAGTACTAGTACTGAAATACCACGAAGTACTCAGAGACAGTACTTCTTATTTTTACTGAACTATGATAAATGTCATGTTCTCCTAAAACGATGACTTGTATAATAAACTAATATAATATATATAATATAACAACTGTGCTGCTGATTAAACATCATAAAACAGCAGCGTGATGATCCACAAAAACTCACTGAGTTGTTTCCTCTGCAGGAAGCTGCAGCGGTTTAGTTTTTTTTAATTAAAATGTCATATTTGTTTTTTTTAAATGTCACCAGTCACGTCAGAATATGTAAAATCACAGGAATTACCCAGATGGAAGAAACTCACTTTAGGTGTAAAATACACTTCCTGTTTGGTGAACTGCACCTTTAACTAAGTAAAAACCACAAACTGCTCGTTAGCCGGTTTGATGCTAATTAGCTGTTGTTACGTTTTGTTGCTTAGCAACAACAGCCGCAGCTTCTTTCCTCTTATTTTTCATCAGGAATCAGCTCAGGTCATTTCACGTTTCCGAAAAACAAACTTAGAATTATGAGATAAAAAAAGGTTAAAAAACGTCTTATTTCAAGAGAAAAAGACTGAATTTACATTTTTACCGTAACGTCTCAACATTTTACTGTTTCTATATTTTTACCGTAGACTGGACAGCTGGATATTTTTTATTCCTCCTGAAATACTATTCATACTACTGAATATATATATATATATATATATATATATATATATATATATATATATATATATATATACTATATCCTATTCAGTCATTTTATATTTTGAAGAACATCCGTAAATGTTCTCTCTGAGTTCTCGTGTAAACCAACAGTTTTCTGTAAACCTCAAATTGCAAACTTAATACAGCAATATACACACACACACACACACACACACACACACACACACACACTGACTCATTTCCAACTGGAAAAAGTTGCTACTCTCAAAGCGATTATGTTTCATTAGAGTGGAAATAGGAGAACAGGGAGCCTCAAGATCAATAACACACACACACACACACACACACACACACACACACACACACACACAGACACACACACACACACAGACAGACACACACACACGCACATACACACACACACACACACACACACAGACAGACACACACACACACAGACAGACACGCACACACACACACACACATACACACACACACACACAGACACACACACACACACACACACACACACAGACAGACACACACACACACACACAGACACACACACACAGACAGACAGACACACACACAGACACACACACACACACACACAGACACACACACACAGACACACACACACACACACACACACACACACAGACACACACACACAGACAGACACACACACACACACACACACACAGAGACACACACACACACACAGACAGACACACACACACACACAGACACACACACACACACAGACACACACACACAGACACACACACACACACACACACACAGACACACACACAGACACACACACACACACAGACACACACACACAGACAGACAGACACACACACAGACACACACACACACACACACACACACAGACACACACACACACACACAGACACACACACACAGACAGACAGACACACACACAGACACACACACACACACAGACACACACACACAGACAGACAGACACACACACACACACACACAGACAGACACACACACACACACACAGACAGACAGACACACACACACACACACACACACACAGACACACACACACACACACACACACACACACAGACAGACAGACACACACACACACACGCAAACACACACAAACACACACACACACACACACACACACACACACACACACACACACACACACACACACACACAGACAGACACACACAGACAGACACACACACACGCACACACACACACACACACACACACAGACACACACACAGACACACACACACACACACACAGACACACACACAGACACACACACGCACACACACAGACAGACACACACACACAGACAGACACACACACATACACACACGCAAACACACACAAACACACACACACACACACACAGACAGACACACACACACGCACACACACACACACACACACACACACACACACAGACACACACACACACACACACACACACACACAGACAGACACACACACACAGACACACACACACACACACACACACACACACAGACAGACACACACACACAGACACACACACACACACAGACACACACACACACACACACACACACACACAGACAGACAGACACACACACACACACGCAAACACACACAAACACACACACACACACACACACACACACACACACACACACACACACACACACACACACACAGACACACACACAGACACACACACGCACACACACAGACACACACACAGACACACACACAGACACACACACACACACACAGACACACACACAGACACACACACACACACACACACAGACACACACACAGACACACACACACACACACATTTAAAACCAGAAATCATTTCAGTGTTTGTACTTGACTCATCAGATTTTATTTATTTATTTATTATTTATTTATAACTATAATATCTAACAGTTATTCCAGTTTTACTTTGTTCCAGCAGATAATTTGGATCAGTTGTAGTACTACTCAATATTGGGGGATATTTTCACTTATACTTGTTTAATAAAGTTTTCATGTCATTCATTTCCTATAAAGCACATTCACAGAAAGGAGGTGAAACGGTGGCAGCAGCAACAGGAAGTGGCAGACAAACAGCTTCCTGTTGGTCTCTGAGCTGTAATTACTTTCTGTTCTTTAACACTAACAACCACATTCACATTTATCGGAGCAGCTGCAGACGATTCAGCAGTAATTAACATTCTGTCGATTACCGCTTTACTTCTGCTGTGGAGCTTCAGGACGCTGGTTTGACCGAAACAAACACAGAAATGCAGCGTCTGGATTCAACGTTAGAGTCCTCCTCTACGTGGGAACATAAATATAAAAACCTTTATTTCCTGTGTCGCTGTGATCCTAAAGTTTCACTCCTGTACCTGAACCAACGATTGGTCGATCAATCAATTAGTTTCCAACTATCACATCAAACAACCACTTGTTTCACAAATGTCTGTCGCTCTGGACAAAAACACAGTTTTTCCTTTGGGAAACACTGATCGACAGTGACAACATTTTATGAACCAAAGAATGAATTCATTAATCCACTTGTTGCTGCATCTCATGATGCATTAGAATATGTATGACATCATAATTATGAGACACTCTTTGGTACATTAAGTTAAATTATTCTTATAACTACGACCTTTTATCTCTTAATGTTGACTTCCATGGGGATTTTTCCTAATTCTCTGTTAGGAATGAGCTTCCGTTCTTTTCCAGTCTGAATCTCAACCCTTAATCTTCTCATTAACTGTGATGTGTGGATCAGAACGTTCCTGTTGACACCAGCAGCCATCAGACCCGTCAGCGCTTTGCAGTAATTTGGCGCCTGAACGCACCACGGCACAAATGACCAAGAAGAGCTGAGTCTGTTTGTGTTGATGTTTGAGTTCAGATTCATTAATGAGACAAAGTCAATCTGCTGAATCACTGCTGCACAGTGACGATCAATACGATCAATACGATCAATACGATCAATACGATCAATACAA
>JAYKQN010000041.1:497500-507500 GCA_036785175.1 Eupleurogrammus muticus
CAGTAAATGCACATTTTCAGAGCCCTGATGAATGCTCTATAATAATGTTAATAAGCACCTTATAAGGACCTTTAAGGGCTTTATTATATATGAATGTACCTTACTACAAGGAGTTTAATATAAACTGATTCATAGAAACATCTGCAGCACTAAAACAGGGTTTGTTGCATGTTTGATCAACATCTGGCAGCTTCTAGAACGGCGGCTGCATCACAGGAACTTTTCTTATTTTCTCATGTTAGCATCAGACCTTCTAAACCAAGAAACACACACACACACACACACACGTTAACACCATGGATGTATTGTAGACCTGGACACCAGACTGAGAAACGGTCGCTATTCATTTCAATGGGAGCTGAAAGAGTTTCTGACTTCCTGGTTTACTACCACATGTGACCCAGAGTCATCTCCCATGATGCATAGGAATAATCAGCTACTGCTAGGGGGCGGAGCCACATCCAGGTGTACAATGTATCTATGGGATGGGGGCGGAGCCACATCCAGGTGTATAATACATTCATGTTAACACACAGCAGATTAACCTTCTAAAATTCTCAGAGAAACACAGAAAAAGCAAAAACAACACACAAACAAATGAGCCATAATGTCACATGTATTCAACTTAGCAGGGTTGTGTCTAATCTGGATTATACTGATGTTTCATATATGAACACACTCCACTTGTAGAACACAAAGTGCCTCCACTGATACACCTTAATACACTTATTGCGAGGAGGGGGAACCGCGGCGACGCCCACACCTGACCAGGTGTTGACAGATGTGCTGAGTCTTTATTTACAGCAGCAGTATCCACACATCTAGAGAAGAGTCTATCGCTCTCTTTCTTTTCAGTGTTTGATTTGCTCTCCTTGATGTTTTTGTTTTTTTTCCCTCTTCTGTCCAGAGTTCCACAAAATGGAAAAAGTTCAAATGCTTCTAAAAAGTCTGCAGGGAACTTTAGATTCCTGCTCAGCCATTGGCCAACGGGGTCATTTTTTCCTGTATCGTCCTTCATGTCCTCATAATGTCCCGTATCGTCCTTCATGTCCTCATAATGTCCCGTATCGTCCTTCATGTCCTCATAATGTCCCGTATCGTCCTTCATGTCCTCATAATGTCCCGTATCGTCCTTCATGTCCTCATAATGTCCCGTACGGTCCGGTAGGGGACGCCTTATGGCTCCACGCGGCGTCCTCCCACAGCAACGCGTCCTCACACTGACCACACGACTCGTCTGAATGAAACATGAACAATCACATGTCTTAAACATCAGGAAAAGCATCGTCTGCGTCGAGCATCGTTTCACTTTTAAGTTTTAAATCACGACAACACGTACATTTTAATATGTGAAAGCTGCTCTGTGGAGTTTTGGGGGTGATTCAATAACTTCAGACAAAGAGCTTCTTTTTTTTGCAGAGCTGCATCTCACCGTGAGCCAGTTGCTAGGCAACCGTCTCTTCCCGGTGTACCGACGCCGTGGAGACGGTTGATGACACCTGTTGGTGTTTATTTACGCCTCTAATGAAGAAAAGTCAGAAAACACAACTCCTACCTCATATAGGACACTTACTGCACAGTTTACTGCTGTGAATGATCATAAATCTGGAATATTTAGCTTATTGATTAAATGATTGATTAAACCTGGTTAGCTACAGCTACTACTGATATTATATTAAACTACTACTGATGATATATATTGATGCTGAACATTATCACTGGGTTTTACTGCAGATAAAATACTTTATTTTAGTTTTTTCTATGTGATTGATCAATAAAGCTGGATCAGGGTTTTTTTTAACAGGTTATTGAATGTCGTCTGTTTTGGGACGTGAGAGCAGTTATTAGCCCCAGGTGTTTGTTAAAAAACAAAAGTGCACCAAAGAGGATTAAACCACCTGGTGGCACTCGGTGCATCACACATTGTTCTCATGACTCATTAATACTTTAATCATAGAAGCCACGGTTGTTATTGCATTACCCCCATTGCAAAGTTTTTCACCACACATCCAAACACATGATGAGCAGGTGACGTTGTTTTTCTGAACCCGTTACCTGTCGCCACAGCGACGTCCTCCCCCCCACGGAGCCTCTAAGACAGAACGCCGCCGTCTGCTTGTGTGAAACCGGTAAAGACGACGTCTTTGCAGTTATCTGTGAGTGGACAACCAGAGACACCACACTTCCTCTGTTTTCTCTCATGGTGACAGACACAGTGAAACGTTAAAACAGCAGCAGAAGAATGAAAAAGCTAAATAACATGCAGAGACTCTGTTTGCAGCCTGCGGTGAAGCAGGAATGAGACGTGACAGAAGGTAAATGTCCAAACCTCAATGTGATTTTAAAGAAACAGCCTCCATGTCTGTGTAAATACATACACATGTTCTGTCTGTGTGCATGAAGATCCATGAAAAGCACGAGCAGCACGTTCCTGAGAAGACGAACCCTCCTCCAGGAAAAACAAAAGCAGGTCACAGTCGTGTGGTTAAAGAAAGAAGATTCTTTTCTTTGGAAGCGTGTTTTTCCTCGTCACGGCATCTAAATATAACGTCTAACATCCCTGATCATGTTCCTTAATAAAAGTCACGGCGTCTCTCAGTTCACATGAAGCACGTCGACTCCCCAGGAAAAAAGAGGATTTGTCTGTTTAGGCTCAGCTACAAAGGCCTCACAGGACGGAGGGCAGGGGGGGGCGCCGCAGGGGGCGGGGCGATCCGTAGGGCGGGGTCACGGGGGTCAACCTCAGGTTGTTTAAGCTCCGCGACTTCTCACAGCCTTCAGACGGGGGGGGCAGGCATGAACACACAGGCAGCAGGCAGCAGGCAACCCCCCGGTCCACACCAGAACCAGAACCAGAACCAGAACCAGAACCAGACACAACAGGAGACAGAGTGAGACACAGCAGCAGAAACATCCTGAAACCACTTCCTGTAGGGAGGAGTGGACTAAGCTGCTGATTGGCTGACAGAGACATCAGGGGGCGGGGCCAGAGACTATGGGGGGTGTATTAGAATAAACATTAGAATAAAACAGTGGAAGTTTACTGTATGACAAGTCGATATTTGGGGTATTATAAGTTGGATTCCACTCTCTTAGAGGATAAATTTGGTAAATTATGAGTTGGACTTTGCTGAATCAGACATTGAAATGTGGTTTATTAGTAATTTAAATTACAATCAGCATAAAAAAATAAAAAGTTCTGTCTTCTACATAAAAATGGAATTAATGAAATTCTGGAATTAGACCTGATTAATATTAATATTCGTTCATCTCATCATTAGTTTGTCATCTAACAAGAAGTGTTGTATAATTATCCCAAATGTATAATAACAGCCAATAAGATGAGGGAATGTTTTTATAAACCGCTCATTCATATTAAGCATAAATCAAACATACGCTGCAAAAAACAACTTGTTTTAGTGCATTTAGTCTCTATTCCGTTGGCAGGAAAAAAACATCACAAAAATGATCTGCCAATGGAATATGATATCCATCCATCCATCCATCCATTGTCTATCCCGCTTATTCCCTTTCGGGGTCGCAGGGGTCTGCTGGAGCCTATCCCAGCGCGTTAAGGCGAGAGGCAGGGATACACCCCAGATGGTCGCCAGCCAATCGTGGGGCACACACACCATTCACACACCATTCACTCTCACACTCACACCTATGGGCAATTTAGAGTTTACCAATTAACCTGAGCATGTTTTTTGTATTGTGGGAGGAAGCCGGAGTACCCGGTGGAAACCCACTTAGACACGGGGAGAACATGCAAACTCCACACAGAAAGGTCCCAGACCCAGGCCCAAGGAGGTCTTGAACCTGCGACCTTCTTGCTGTGAGGCAACAGTGCTACCCACCGCACCACCGTGTCGCCCCGGAATATGATATTTCATTTTTAATTTTTGCAGTGTACCAACATGCATGTTGTTCATAGACAGTTTTGGGAATAAATCCTCTATTAATTGTTGTAATCCTGTTCATTCACACACAGATCCAGTCCTGAAATACCGAGGCTGACTGGGAGCAGAAACACCATCATTTGGAGCATGTTAATCAGCTGGAACACGCTGAGCAGCAGCTAACGGGAACGTGGCCTCATTACCGAGCGTTGTTTCACCAGGGGGGGCATGAGTTGGACTGGGGCTGAACCAGAACTCAGCGTGGACCGGGTCCAGCCAGGACCTGGTGTGGAATTCTGCAGCTGGAGAATCCACTATTCTAGCAGAGACTTTTATAAAAAGTGTTTAGCACGTTTACTTCACTTTACACATGTTTTATATGTTATAGATGGTGCATTACGTAGCATTAAAACAGAACTAGGATAGGTCAGCTCGATTCCCTAAAGGAGAACTTTAGCACAAGCTTTGAATCCTATAGAGCATTCAGTAGAAGTGATGTATTTACCATTGAAATGCGTTGCTATCTCACTGGTTGGCAGCTTTATGCAGCGTATAACAGTAACACTATGAGATAATACAGCGTAATAAGACATTACCTGCAGGGACATTAATGGCCTGACAGGAAGTGAGTATCCAGGCCTTAATGCTCACATTCCTGCAGATTAACTCAACATTAAAGCCCCGAGACGCCTGAGATAAAACTGAAGCTGAAGCTGACACACGTGGTCAAAGGGAATCTGAAAGTATTTCACGCAAATCTGGTGCTTTATGATTTTCCTCTCAAATCCCTGCAGGATGAGCTCGTTTCCTCAGTCTGAGTCTGTTCCGTGACCTTTTACAGCAACACGTGACCTTCACCACGACCTTTAGCCGGGGTCGCCGTGAAGGTCGAGTCATTGTGGGTTTGACCTTTCATGGTCGACTGACAGCGTTTCATCAATCCTGTTTGGAGATGAGACTGAAGGAAAGATTCATTTTACTCAATTTTTAAATCTCATTTTCTTTGTCTTTTTATAATTTGAACTTTTTAAAACTTGTTTTAAGGGAACGAGAATCGTTTAACATGTTATTATACTTTTACAGCATTTTATCTTCCGAATAACTAATTGATTAATCATCCAAAAATTAATAGATCAATCATCAGAACAGTCGTTATCTGCAGCAGCAAAAGAAGAAATCAAAATGTTAATGTGAGATTCAAGTCTCCGACTTTAACCCTTTGATTATATCAGTGATATCTGCTGGTGAATCATCAAATTAAAGCAGATGATAATTTATCTGAGTTCTGTCCACACGAGCAATGAAAACAGCGAGACGCAAGGTCAGAAATTCATTCAAGTGTTTCCAGGCAACAAGAAAAGCAGGAATGAATCGATTCAGCTGCAGCGAGAATCTCTGAAAAGATTAGAAGAAGAAAAAGGAGCGAACTGGTCTGACTGGACCTGGACAGACGCCCCCTACAGGGCCACTACTGCCAATACGCTGATCAGGGTGACGCGTGTTTTCTCTGGGTTTTCATGTCACATCATAAACGTATCTGAAAAAAAGAAATGTTCTCACTTTTTTTTCAAGGTTATTGAACAAATCTTTCACATAAAACAGCAGAAACAGCATCGCAGCACAGCAGCAAGCATGAACCAGGATGCAGCAACGCGTTGAGGCGTTTCAAGCAAAGGAAGAACAAAAAATACACATATTTAGAAACAATTACTTCAAGTTAAGGTGAAACACAGCAGGTGATGTTTGTTCAGGTGTACTCCGCCTTTTCTACAGGTCATTAGATAAAATATTGACTTTTTGCCTGAATGAGTTGAACTAGTGACTGATTCACTGCAGCGTTTCACCTTGTATCGTTGGACATGTCTTTACCTGTTTTCCTGTTTATCCCTCCGTCCCCAGGACAGGTGTAGTCGCTGGCGGCAAGCAGGAAACACGTCCCCCCCCCACGGTGGTCCTGCTCCAGGGTGCTGGACCTCCTCATGGGGACCCGCTCCTCAGGGGACAGGGTCAGGTCACTGCCCCCGCTGCAGTCTGCTGAGAGAACTGAGGACAGGGGGACAGGTCACACACCTGAGGACAGGTCACACACCTGAAGACAGGTCACACACCTGAATACAAGTCACACACCTGAAGACAGGTCACACACCTGAGTACAAGTCACACACCTGAAGACAGGTCACACACCTGAGTACAAGTCACACACCTGAGGACAAGTCATACACCTGAAGACAGGTCACACACCTGAGGACAGGTCACCCACCTGAGGACAGGTCACACACCTAAGGACAGGTATGGTACTTCTACTGTAAAACATAACTACAGTAGTAGCAAATTGCTGCCTGTTAATGTTAATGTGCGGATGTGAAAGAAACAAAAAGCAGGAGTGAATCTAAAGAATAAAAACACACACAACGATAAAATAACCTCGTCTCTCTGTCTCTAAATGACCTCGACAAAACCATCTAGATCCACTGAACGAATGAACTATCCTACACAGACGGCAGCGACCCTCAGGTTCAATTCATGCTGGACTTCAAAGAACGCCGGGGAACGCGGAGCTTGATGCTGATTTCCATCGATATCGGATGTGTTGTTGGTTTAAATTACTGACGGAAGCCTGGAGGGACAAACAGCCTCCCACAGTGTGAGCAGAAAATACAACGTTCTCCGCTGGAAATAAGACGTTTGACTCCAGGATCTGAGTTATTATCAGCTTCAGGTTTTCCATCACTTCACTTTATTGACCTATTTATTCCCAGAGGTAATTCCCAAATAACAAGGTATTGCTGTATTTTCACTGTACGTATTCACCAAATGATATACTATAATCATCATATGCTGTATTTACCAGTTTAACACCTCATATTGCTGCTATATTTACCTACTTATTCACCAAATGACATAATATTATGTTGTGTTTACCAGTTGAATACCTAGCAGCAGGAACCTGCTACCTCGCGACCTCTTACCCGAGCGGTGGCGCTCCAGGACCCGGCTCCCCTTGACGTGGCACAGGTCTCCCTGGGTGCTGTTGCAGGTGGTGTTGAGGTCGGCCTTGCAGTAGGTCGGCGAGCTGCCCTGCGCCGCCTGGGGAATGTGCTTCTTCCTCTTCTTGGGCAGCTTCTGCTTGGCCATGGCCAGCGAGTAGTACATCCCAAAGTTATTGACGATGACGGGCACGGGCATGGCTATCGTGAGCACGCCGGCCAGGGCGCACAGCGCCCCCACCACCATGCCCGACCACGTCTGCGGGTACATGTCCCCGTAGCCCAGTGTCGTCATGGTGACCACGGCCCACCAGAAGCCGATAGGGATGTTCTTGAACTTGGTGTGCAGCGCGGCGGTGGGGTCGTTGGGCCTGGCGCCGATTCGCTCGGCGTAGTAGATCATGGTGGCGAAGATCAGCACGCCCAGCGCCAGGAAGATGATGAGCAGCAGGAACTCGTTGGTGCTGGCCCGCAGCGTGTGGCCCAGCACCCGCAGACCCATGAAGTGACGCGTCAGCTTGAAGATTCGCAGGATGCGCACGAACCGCACCACCCTGAGGAACCCCAGCACGTCCTTGGCGGCCTTGGACGAGAGGCCGCTCAGCCCCACCTCCAGGTAGAAGGGCAGGATGGCCACGAAGTCGATGATGTTCAGGACGCTCTTCACAAACTCCAGCTTCACGGGGCAGAAGGTCACGCGCACCAGGAACTCGATGGTGAACCAGAAGACGCAGACGCCCTCCACGTACGTGAGCGCCGGGTCGGTCTCGATCTCGTACTGCGGCCCCGGGTCCGGCAGGCTGCTGTTCCGCACCGGGTCCGTCTTGTTGATGATGGTGTTGAAGGCCTCATGGGTCTCCAGGCAGAAGGTGGTGATGGAGACCAGGATGAAGAACAAGGACGCAAAAGCGATGAACTGCAGGAGGAAGAGAAAAAGAAAATGAGATAAGACTCAGCGGACGTGGTGCTTCGGGTCATTTGAACCCACGGCGTTCTTCACATGGTTTTATACCAAGATCAATCACTTGATCTACTCCTGAGAACGAAGGTCAACTCACACCAGTTTAATTAACTCACATCAGAGAAGAAAAATCAATTAGCAACAACAAATAAACGCGCTTTGTTCCACGTGGAAATCCGCAGATCCAGGCAAATCTAGTTTACATCAGTTGGTATTTTGGAAAGTTGACGAAAAAAAAAAAACACGTTATTAAACCAATGGTGGGAAGTCCTGGTCCTGGTCCTGGTCCTGGTCCTGGAGGGCTGCTTTAACCAAGCAGTAACATCTGGCTCTAATAATCCACTGGAGCCTGCTTGGTTGGAACAAAAACCTGGACCCTCATCAGCCCTCCAGGACCTGGACTGGCCTGTCCCGGGTTAGACCCCCCACACAAACATATATATATAGTATAGTTCATCTTTACCAATGAAGAAGGTCACTTTAGATGAGTTTGATATCTTTTACCAGTGGGCACTTCATTACATGTTTAACTTCCAAAAGGCACTTAATCACATTTATACAGAAAGCTGCTAAAACATCACTTTAACATCAGTTTTTAGCTCCAAAGTCGACACTTTAACACACGATTTGGCCCCTAGAACCTAAAAGGCCCCTAAACATGTGTTTTTTAACATTTGGGCCACGTGGGTCTTGGTGTTGGTTAAATATGGAAAAATTAAGACAAAATGTCATAGTTTAAAGGTCCAGTCTGTATGATTTAGCTGCATTTAGCAAAAGGGAATAAAATATTCATTAGAGCTGCAAACATTCGTTTATTTACGAGCCAGAATATAATCAGATTTGTGAAGCTGGAACCAGAGAGTTTAGACATTTTCTCCTTAGAAAAGAATGACTTAAATGGATTCTGGTTGGTGTTAATCAACTCATCGTTGCTGCTGATGATGAAAAGCATCTTTCCTGTCGTGTCTATAAATAAAAGAAATCAAAAATAAAATGCAACTAGACTAGATATACTAGAAGCTTCCTTAGCAAGAAGCTGCATGTTGTCACCTCCTGTTTGATCCATCCCATCAAAAACCCCTGACGTCCTGGCCGGTTTCCCTGATGCTGATTGGCCTGCAGCAGCATCGCAGCCCCTCCAGAACGATGAGGCGGCGTGTACGGCACACCAGCTCCGGCTGACCCACATAGTGGCGGCGATATTCTCAGCGTGGTGAGTCACGCGATCTAAAAACAACGCGGGTGTGAAACGACTTGTTCAGATGAAGGAGTGGGGAAACGCCTGGAGATCAGACCAACAGGTGCTGCAGTAACCAGACCCAGATACACTGGGCTTCATTCATATTACTGTGTGATTCCTGTAGAAAAAGAGAACCAGGGGTTCTCAAATAGTGAGGCTCTGTCAGGGGGGGGGCGTTTGACCTCTAGGAACATGCTTTTTTGTTTATTTATTTTTTTACTGTCCTAGAATAAAGGTCAGTTGCACCTCCACTCCATTAGGGGGCAGCAGAGTGTTCACAGGGAGCATACAGCACAGAGTATGAGTATGAAGTGTAGACACCAAGTGACACCATGAAAACATATTTAACAGGGATGAGAAGACAGGCGGAGAGAGACGGAGATAAAGAGACAAACCAAAGTCTCTGACAAAGACATTAAAGACGTTACACCACCATCACACTGATGATGAATGTTTCTCATCTCTTATATCCACCAATAAGATGCAAAACCTGATTTAACTTAACAGCAAAATGAATCGGACTAATAGACGAGTTTCAGGGCAGATTGTTTCTGTCGCTGCTAATGGAACAACTTTCCTCCTGCTGCTGGATTCTAACTCTCTGCCCCCCCTCGCTGAGCCTTTATCATC
This sequence comes from Eupleurogrammus muticus, assembly GCA_036785175.1. Taxonomy (NCBI): domain Eukaryota; kingdom Metazoa; phylum Chordata; class Actinopteri; order Scombriformes; family Trichiuridae; genus Eupleurogrammus; species Eupleurogrammus muticus. The sequence goes on from JAYKQN010000041.1 coordinate 507,218, forward strand.
ACACGGACTGAAACCAGCAGGACGAGTCGATCCTTCAGCTCTGGCTGATGGAGACGCCGCCTCGCGCTGTGATGCTGTCGCCTTCGCTCCTACGTTTCCAAGGTATATCATCCCTCAGCAGCCGGTAACATCTGAATCATGTCACATTAAACAAGTCGGACACCACACACACACACATACACACACACACACACACACACACAGACTCAACTAACACATGCAAGGTTATTTATGACAGGCATTAAAAATGCAAAGGCACTGCTATACCATGTGATTGCAACAG
>JAYKQN010000041.1:512500-607500 GCA_036785175.1 Eupleurogrammus muticus
GTACACAGTAGTACACAGTAGTACACAGTAGTACACAGTAGTACACACATCCAGTTTATCTGCCCAGACCTGCTGTGTGATAACGGAGCCAGCCTGTAGGAGGAGAGAGGTGCATGCTGGGAAAACAGGCATGATGTCTGTGTTTGTGGGTTCTGTCACTTCGAGCCCCCCCCCCCGTTCTAAAATTACCCAGCGGTTAAATCAACATTATGCAGGGTAGTTAGCTCAAAAGCTCGTTAAACGTCGTCCTAATTAAAACACGCAGTAATTGATTTGTCTCAGCTTTACTCTACAGAGACGCGGTTGCAGGACGTTTCTCTTATTAAATAAAAAGTGGGATAAAAATAAAGCGACGAGTCCCAGGAATCAGACAGGAACAGGACCAGCGAAGCGTCATCACAGTCAACTCCAAAAACTGGAGCCTGCTCTTTCTGCCGCTTCTTCGGCTCGATCAGAAACCGCCGCCGCCGCCATGGTAACGCCACCTTCCTCTCTGCTTTTTTTTTTTACGGCTCAAGATGGTGAATCACGAGTGTGAAAAGAGAGAGAGAAAGACGGGGAGGGGATATTAATACACTTTATTTAAAAGCACCTTTCAGGACGCTGAACAGAAGGAGAAGAACATAAAACACAGGACAAACATCTGAACAATAGATGGAGTTTGTTTATTCATTTATGTTTTCATCACAGGGATCATCTGGATCATCTTTTTCTTTCACTTTTTTATCTACAAAATCACATCGTTGTTTATTTCACATTTTTCACACCAGCGATTGTTTTTGCAGAGCTGCAGTTTCACCTTTAGTCAGTAAAACACTGATTATTATTATTATTATTATTATTATTATTATTTGTACAAACGTGTGTTTCTGTCCATCGTGAACATTCGTCACTCGAGTCAAAGTCTTTTACATTCATAGAGTTCAGTTAGATGTTTTAATACATTTCTTTTAAAGTCGCTCAGTTGTACTGATTTTTGTCTTTTCCACTAATAACTGAGACTGAGAAAGATTTCAGTGTCTCTCACAGCTGTGTAGCTGATTTCCTTCAGTTTAAACTGTGTCTCTGTGTCCAGTCTCTGCTCTGTGATCCACTGATCCAGTCTCTGCTCTGTGATCCACTGATCCAGTCTTTTCTCTGTGATCCACTGATCCAGTCTCTGCTCTGTGATCCACTGATCCAGTCTTTGCTCTGTGATCCACTGATCCAGTCTCTGCTCTGTGATCCACTGATCCAGTCTCTGCTCTGTGATCCACTGATCTAGTTTCTGCTCTGTGATCCACTGATCCAGTCTTTGCTCTGTGATCCACTGATCCAGTCTCTGCTCTGTGATCCGCTGATCTAGTTTCTGCTCTGTGATCCGCTGATCCAGTCTCTGCTCTGTGATCCGCTGATCCAGTGTCTGCTCTGTGATCCACTGATCCAGTCTCTGCTCTGTGATCCACTGATCCAGTCTTTGCTCTGTGATCCACTGATCCAATCTCTGCTCTGTGATCCACTGATCCAATCTCTGCTCTGTGATCCACTGATCCAATCTCTGCTCTGTGATCCACTGATCCAGTCTCTGCTCTGTGATCTACTGATCCAGTCTCTGCTCTGTGATCCACTGATCCAGTCTCTGCTCTGTGATCCACTGATCCAGTCTCTGCTCTGTGATCCACTGATCCAGTCTTTCCTCCAACTCGTACCACCTGTCTTATGTCTTAAACTCAGCTGTGTAGCTGATTTCCTTCAGTTTAAACTGTGCTTTATCAGCGTGTCTCTTTACCATTTTCAGGTTGTTAAAACAACGATGTTCTGCATAACGCACATCCCCGTTATTTTATCTACAATCCATGCCCACACTTCCCCTACATACACACATAGGGAGCACCAACATTTGGAAGAGAATAGAAGACTTTAATGTGGCCTTGTAGTCCTGAACATACGGTAATAATGGCTGTTGTGTCTCCACCTGTACAGCAGATGTGTAGAGTCTCCCCTTCTTTTCTCTGCTGTTCCCCCCAAACACAACAATGAAAAACTGGAAGTTCAACCCGTTTTTAAATCAGCAGAAAGGTAATGATGCGCACACACACACACACATGCACACACACACACGCACACACAGAGAGAAACCGCTGGCTGTCACTCACTCATCTTGTTTCTGTACTCACTGTTTTTATTTATAATCCAGCGACGTCGTCGTAAAGACGACAACAAAAAACCCACAAACAGACAGAAGGATTTGCTGTTCCCCCTCCATCCTCAACGTCACACACACACACACACACACACACACACACGCACACACGGGGAACCCTTCTAAACGCTGAGCTTTTGGCAACCAACCAGACGCCGCAGCTAAAAATATCAAAAAAAAATCCAGGCTCTCTAATTTGAATAATTCATTGTCGCGTTAAGTGTGTGAAGCATGAATCCCTGCTGTCGTCATGTTCACAGACTCCAACCACTTAAACCAACCCAGGTTCATTATTCAGGTTTCCTGCTGTAAAAGATGATAAATCTGGAATATCTGTACAAACACAAAGGTTATTGGACTTAAACCTGGAATCAGAATAAATCTACAACAGCTCCAGTCTAAATAAATCTCTAAATAGTGGTTAGCTGCAGCTACTACTGATGTTATATTAAACTATTTTATTATTATTGATGATGTGGATATTGATGATATATATTGATGCTGTAACAGGAACAGATAAAATACTTTATTTAGTGTTGGAGCTCAGCTTTAACATGAGATTTATGGACCTGTATCAGGGGGTTCATATTTCAACAGGATAAAAGTCACGAGAAAAGCAAAAAAAATAAATAATCTTGAACGGTTTTACGCTCTGATGCAGGAAGTGGAGACGGTTAAACATTTCATGGGACGGAGTTAAATTTGTATGAGTGTAGTTGCATGTGATGAATAAATAATAATCATGGAGTTTAAAAGGTGAAGACATTTCCTGAACTAGACAGGAGATTTAATTCACTGTTGATCAGAGAGATCAATAATTACTGGGTAACAGGCGTCACTTATGCATTATTCCAATTGTTTTTCATGTTTAATGTACATTTATTATTAGTTTATGTGAATTCTATTATGTTTTATGCATGTGTTTTTTATTCGGATGCAAGGTAAATTTCCCTGAACATTCAACTTTTTGGAAGTTTTACTAAATTTGCTGAAGTGCCACTTTGACAATGAAAACTTTTTGTTCACATATGTGAGATCATCGCAGGAAAACCAGTCCAGCCAGAGAGAGAACAACTGAGCTTTCAGGTAAATCATATGGGCATTCCTGCTCTGCTTTATATTGTTGACAGGTTTTACATGCCTGTTCCAAAAGATCTATTTTTAGGTTGGTTTTGCAGACATTTTCATTTCGAGTCATTTTCAGCTACCGTATGTTCAGGACTATAAGGCCACATTAAAGTTATCTATCTTCTTCAAAATGTTGGTGCTCCCTATGTGTGTATGTAGGGAAGTGTGGGCATGGATTGTAGATAAAATAACGGGGATGTGCGTTATGCAGAACATCGTTGTTTTAACAACATCAGATGTCATTAGGATGTAGTGGGGGGTGGGCTGTCTCCAGGTACGGGTCCTGTACAATCAAATTCTAAATATTCCTCAGCAGCGAAGAATTGATGTAAAAACAATAAAGCTGGCAGCGAGCAGACAGCATGCGAACACATAATGTGACATCACTCACAATAAAACAAAGGCTCTATTCAACCTCTCCAGTCAGACAAAAATACTCCTGCTTGAAAATCCCAGGGACACTGTGATACTAAATATAACCAACGCCTCTCTCTGCCTCTGTCTTTCATCTGTTTGTCGGCCTATCCATATTTCAGCAGCTCGCCTATAGCTCAGACGTTGACTCATGAAAGCAGCCACTGATGTTTATGTCAGCAGCATAAATGCTAGTGATGACTGTACTGATGCGATAAACACAATCAGCGTGATACGACAGGACTGAACCAGGGGGCACATTCTGATTCAGGTGGTTCACACCTTTTCTGTGCTGTTTGTGTATATAATGAGGTGGCTGATGTCCATGTAGATGGGGTCTATCAGGGGTTGGCAGTGCTGGTCCTGGAGGGCTGGTGTGGCTGCAGGTTTATGTTCCAACCAAGCAGGAACGCACCTGATTCTACTGACCAAATATCAGAGTGCTGGCTGGACCTTCATCAGTAGAACCAGGTGTGTTGCTCCAGCACCAGGATTGCCCACCCCTGATCTAGGGTTTATTTTCATTGGGATCCTTGAAGTAGACAAGAGACAAGCACACGAAGATGATGACCTCAACCACATAGACAGAAAACCTTTGAGATGATTCAGAAATCAGAGACGGAGAGCGAGGCTTTCTCCTCCAACATCAGTGTGCGACCTCACAAATTTGTTTCTGGAGAAATGGTCACATCTTCCCACGAACACATTCCTAAACCTTGTGGACATCCTTCCCAGTCGAGTTGATGCCAACTAAATTCATACGCAGTTGTGCAGTTGAGAAATAGAGAGCATGTCATCAATTTGCTGATGATACTGTGATTTTTGATCTTCTCGAAGAGGATGATCTGTTGATATCTTTCTGTCTTTGTGTGAGGAGAACAGAAATGTGTTTAAAACTAAGACATAGTAGTATGTTTTAGGGCATAGACGCCACTAAACGTCTCTATCTTCCGCACCAATGACTATTGGTGCTGGTATATGGACTTGGTTGACAGCCATAAACTCTTTGGCATCATCGTTTGAATCTCGTGCTGCTTCCACAATTACAAAGGTTCAAAATGTCTTATTTTCTAAGAAGAAATGCAATTCTTTTATAGAAGCTATGTGTTATTTCTTGGTATGGAAACGTAACTTTTAACCGTAGACTATCTGACCTCTTCAGACCAGCCAGTCATAGACCTGTATAATATCCATCTTTCTAGAAGATAACCTGGGCTTCTGGTGCAGATAGAAGCAAACAGTGTCTGAAAATGTTCATTTATTTGGACAGATTGCCTAATCCGTCTATTTTTGGAATTGTGCTGCAGAGGGCAGAGTCTCCTATCGATTGATCAAACAATCAATAGTTAAGTTCATCTCTAAAACGTTGTTTTGCTTGTTGTTAAGTGGTATTTGTGTATTTGTGCAGGACTCAGATGCAAACACATTTCCCCTTGGTAATAATAAGGTACTTTTACTTTTTGACTTTGACTCTTTGGCTCTCCACCACCTCTGATTTCTCTTCTTTTACCTCCTTCACGTTCTCACCCTCTTATTCTTATTTTATAGGTTAGGAAGCTGCACGGCAGCTTAACCTCAGGTTCATTAGACAAACGTTGAATTTGGTTTGACATCTTCCTCATGGAACCAACATTTCAAACACACAACAGCTTTTCACTTTTCTCTCCTGAACAGTGGGATTGTAGCTTCCACCCTTTGTCCCCATCCCAGTGTCTAAAGACATTTTCCACCATCTGAATCATTGCTGATCTTAACAGCCTAAAACATCATTACATGCACCCAGCAGGGAGGACACTGGCTGTCCATGTCCCAATAAAAGACACGATCCTTTGATTCTCTGTTTAAATCCGGTTAGTAAATCCTCAGAGACGAAGTTTGACGTTAATCACATCTGAGAGTCTGAAACAGAGGAGGATCAGAAAGAGAAAACCAGCAGAAGACGACCAGCCAACCAGAAACGTCAGTGTTGGGGGGTCAACGAACAGCACGAGACTTGTTGTATTCCTGTAGGAGGAAGGTGGTTTCTGCTGAAAGTGTTCAAACAGAACATTTAGTTTATTTAAATACTGCCTAACGTGTGTTTTTCTAGGTTGATTTGACACTGGCATTTCTGTGAGGGAAAATATTGACGAGTTGAACATCCAGGTGGCTCAGACACCCGCTGCAGAATCCAGCATCCAACACGATTGTTCTTGGCATCAACTCCACTCTGTCGCTGCTCTAACCACAAACAAACCAGAATAGCATCGACAGATCACAGAACGTCTCAGAAGATGACAATACCCTAAAATACCTCAAGGTTCAGAGTCATGAAGAGTAAATCATGTGAAGAATCAGACACTTGAAAAAACATCAGGATTCAGACACTAGAATATTTAATGAAAACTTGTGACTTCATTTGCCACCAAGCACTCGAGTAAAGACGTTCTTTAATTAATAAAGGAATTCAATAGGAATAGTCTTTATTTTAAGTTCTTGTATTTGCTAGTTAAGTCCACGTTGTCTTTATCTTGACAATCTCAAGGCTTAACTACGACTTGTTTTATTGACCTAACCCTTAACTAGGACTTGTTTTATTGACCTAACCCTTAACTAGGACTTGTTTTATTGACCTAACCCTTAACTAGGACTTGTTTTATTGACCTAACCCTTAACTAGGACTTGTTTTATTGACCTAACCCTTAACTAGGACTTGTTTTATTGACCTAACCCTTAACTAGGACTTGTCTTGACACATTTGGGGATTAGATCAGGTTATTGTCGACTGTCTTGAGAGTTTAACAGGTCCAGACAGATTTGTGAATTCTACTCATCTTGTTTACGTAAACTTGACTTGAACCCATTGCAAAAAAAACAAAACGAAAATGTAATGACAGTTGGGTGGATGATGAGAAACGGTACTTTATATACATAAACCAGCCCCGTACGTCCACGTTTTCATGCATAATAAACACCAAACTCTTTACTACAGATTTCATGCTCATTTACTGTGATGTCATTTAAAGTGAGTCTGTTATTATACGTCTCAGGCTGTTGGTAAATCACAGATAGATAAGAGGATATGAACATATCATTTTATCTGTGTGTGTGTGTGTTTTCATATGTGTGTGTGTGTTTGCTGCTGTGTAGAAACCGATGTCAGTATCTGGCTTTTTTCTGTTGTGATTAAAAGCCTGGTTGGCAGATGCTCAGCCCTCCAAGACTTCCTGAATACATGAATAAATTATTGTCATTTAAAAGAAACAAACATGCAATTATATAGAGAATAGGAATAAAAGGGAGAAGCAGGTCTCGTAAAATGGCTACACACACACACACACACTTCAACTTCAATCACAACCTACAAATAGCCCATCATGCACCTCTTCCCGTAACCAACCTGTCTGTCACTACTTTCTTGTTCAGCTTCCTGCTCCACATTTCATCGGCTTAATTTAGCCAAAAGCTGCAACTGAAGTGGGTCAGATGCACAAAGCCGGGCATGCAGGGTCCAAAGCAGAGAACTCTGGGTAAAGTCCTCCTTCCCCTGGTCTCAGTGCAGGTACCAGATCATCTCTATTGAACGTTACACCTCATCTGAGCTGCAGATACAAAGGATGCTGTTATGTATGGAGCTATGTCAGGGCTGAAGGAATGAACCTTTTCTGTCCATTTTAGCCTTTTTGCAGGAAATGTCACCTGAGATGAGAAGTTACCTGCAGGGGACTTGACTAGAAACAGGAAGTGATGTAACTGCTAAACACATCACTTCCTGTGGTTTGAAGCTGTCCACATGGACTTCATAGTTTGACTGGTCCAGACCGACGTTGGGGACTGGGCTGGAAAATTATGAAATGTCGACATGTGACGTGAAAGAGTCACAGGTAGTTATGATCCAACTCTGTAGAGCGTTTTGGTGTCTTTCAGCTCCTGTTTTTGGTTTAAAGTCTGCAACTTCATGTTTTGTCTTCATTACAGAAAGTGTATGAAAACTATCACCAAAATACATTTTAACTGGAATAGTGATTATAGTGACAATCAGGGACTTTCTTTTTTTCTGGGGACACAATGAACCTCTTTAAGGAGGATTCACGACATTAAGCAGAATTAATATTGAGTATCTGTAAACTGGAGGAATCCATATAACTGGCAGCACAAGCCAATATGCTACTGTTATATGAGAGTTTTATGACGTATTAATGCGTGAAAGGTTTTTGTCTGCTTTATTTTGCTCAAGGACGTCGCCATTCAGCAGAGACGCCTGAACCCATCGGCATCATTCACGTCTTCAGGTAAAGCCACTGTTGCCATGGCGATGGCTGACACGTAATCGGCGGCCGAGGACGCGTCGGACGACGGAGCGATCGACCCTGAGCGGAAAGATGAATGTTCTCCAACCAATCAGGCTCTTCTGTGTTTAGAAGTACTTCACACATACCTGTACTTCCAACCTCCACTTCTTACTCCATCACAATCATACATTATCTCAACAACAATTCCAATAATTAATTGAGAAAATATTTTTTCCACATTAAAATGCTTCTTATTTGTACATCAATGAGGGAAATATTTATCATATGCATCTACGTTTTGTGTTCATGTTGCTTTCTTGTCATTTAAAAGGCCATTTGTTTTTTACAGTTTTGTGTGTTTGTTGGACACTAAATGTCAAATGGTCAAACTAAGAAAGAACATCCATCCATCCATCCATCCATTGTCTATCCCGCTTATTCCCTTTCGGGGTCGCAGGGGTCTGCTGGAGCCTATCCCAGCGCGTTAAGGCGAGAGGCAGGGATACACCCCAGATGGTCGCCAGCCAATCGTGGGGCACACACACCATTCACACACCTTTCACTCTCACACTCACACCTATGGGCAATTTAGAGTTTACCAATTAACCTGAGCATGTTTTTTGTATTGTGGGAGGAAACCGGAGTACCCGGGGAAAACCCACGCAGACACGGGGAGAACATGCAAACTCCACACAGAAAGGCCCCAGACCCAGGCCCAAGGCGGGTCTTGAACCTGCGACCTTCTTGCTGTGAGGCAACAGTGCTACCCACCGCACCACCGTGTCGCCCCAAGAAAGAACAATAAATGTTAAATATTTATTAACTAGAATATAAACTAGTCGATAGCATGTGTTTTTAAAACCGTTTTAAGTAGTTAAACTATCTGGGACCAGGTTTAAACTAGGATTAAATCACATGACAGTTTTGAGTTTCATCTGGCCCCGCCCACTTCCTGCTCGGCTATAACCAGTCAGCAGGCCCCGCCCACTTCCTGCTCGGCTATAACCAGTCAGCAGGCCCCGCCCACTTCCTGCTCAGCTATAACCAGTCAGCAGGCCCCGCCCACTTTCTGCTCAGCTGGGGGGGTGTAGACCAGGACTTGAGATTCAGCAGAACAACTTTAACCAAACTTAACAATTAAAACCTCACACACACACACACACACACACACACACACACACACACACACACACACACACAAAGCCTAGAAACCTGAATGTGATGCAAATGAAGGTCAAGGTTTTTTTTTATTTTTTCCTTTTTTCTTTCTGACTGATGAGCCGCTGGAGGCTAAATGTGAACCTCCTCCTCCTCTTCCTCCTCCTCCTCCTCTTCCTCCTCCTCCTCCTCCTCAGTAAATCTATTTGTGGATGAAGGTGCTGAATTATTCATGTGATGTGTTTTCTGATCATCAGGTAACAATCAGTCAGATTTTTTTTTATTTTTGGAGGTGCAGAGGTGAATTCAGGATTTATTTTTAAATCCTCACAAGACGTTGTTTCATCCAGAACAAATTATGTTTTTTGAACCCCTCAGAACCTGGACCTATGGACCTCCGTAGATAATAACGTGATTACGTGACGTAATTATACATGTTGTCTTTTTATGGAAGCTGAAACCCAACGTTTAAACAGCTGTAGACTGTGTGCATTAAAGGCTTCATCTTGGTAAATTACTGAACATGATCACACTCCCCAGAGGATGAACCCTTTTAACTCTCAGCTCTATCCTCAGGACAAAATGATCCAGACTCACGTTCTGCTTCTTTGAAATGACAGATCTAAATTTGGACGCCACACTCCCCAGTTACAAACTAGTTAAATAAAACACACCATTAGTACGATAATTACATTTCTGTCAGATACTGATGAGATAAAAACCTTCAGGGAGAAGAAGAAGAAAACTAGTGAAGAATGAAAGGAGGAGGAAGAGGAGGAGGAAGAGGAGGAGGAAGAGGAAGAGGAAGAGGAGGAGGAAGAGGAGGAGGAGGAGGAGGAGGAGGAAGGACAGGATGAGGACATCTCTGAGTTCTCCATCTTGAGTCGTCATGTGACTCAGAATCGAAATTGTTTGTTGAAGTTCACTAACCTTAGAGACTCAGAACTTTCTGGTCCATGAACCAAATGACTGAATGTTCCTGGTTAAAAGCAGAAAAACAGATAAAACAGGACAGATGTTCCAGAACTGATGTGACACCAGATCAGTCATGTGATGCAACCCGAAAAACTGTTTAACTTTTCATTTGGTACCAATAGACGATTCTAAATGACAAGACACCAACATGAACACTGAAGCGTTTAAAGGCCCAGTAGAGGAATAAAAGTGCAGTTGTTAAGAGGAGCTTTAATGAAGCTCAATCAGAGTCAGTGGAACTAACAGAACAGCAACCATGAATCATCAGCACCGTATCAGCTGCATGCTTCAGTCAGAACAACAAAATCAACAATACCACTGCTAAATGGATCTGAAATACACACACACAAATTACCCAGAATCCATCTGGAGTCCTGCAGCCTTTTTTAACTTTTTTTTTTATTTCTGCCTCCGACTCTCCGTCTGTCTTCCTCCCCTCCGGCGGGTCTGAGTATCACCTTCTCGTAATGAAACACACACACACACACACACACTAAACGAGTCAAAGCGTGGACATCCATCCCTCCCTCGACTCCCCGCCAGGTTTGCGATTTCCAGATTCAACGCCTCAAGGTCACAGCACTGGCGAGTCCTGGTGAGTGTCTGAATGTCTGAGGACACTCACACCACAGAAACATTGTCTGTCCTGTTTCTGGAGAAAGTATCACAAGCTTAAACTTATTATAGTAGTTATGATAAAAATAATATAACATTAATGTTATGGAGGACAGAAGCTGCCAAAACCAATAAAAAGAATGTCTATTCCCATCTGAAGGAAAAGGCTCAACTCAGGACAGAAGGAACAGAAGGTTTGAACATGGACCCTAACGACCATCGTCAACCAGAGGTCACCTGACCCTAACGACCATCGTTAACCAAAGGTCACCTGACCCTAACGACCATCGTTAACCAGAGGTCACCTGACCCTAACAACCATCGTTGACCAAAGGTCACCTGACCCTAACGACCATCGTTAAACAAAGGTCACCTGACCCTAACGACCATCAGTAACCAGAGGTCACCTTACCCTAACGACTGTTCTCCAGAGGTCACCTGACCCTAACGACCATCAGTAACCAGAGGTCACCTTACCCTAACGACTGTTCTCCAGAGGTCACCTGACCCTAACGACCATCAGCATCTAGAGGTCACCTGACCCTAACGACTGTTCTCCAGAGGTCACCTGACCCTAACGACTGTTCTCCAGAGGTCACCTGACCCTAATGACCATTGGTAACCAGAGGTCACATGACCAGTTGTCTATGATCAGATTGAAAAGAGACAGACAAAGACTCCTGTGACATTTGTGCTGCAGTTTGATGTTTGACTGAATCTCCTGAGGCAGGAAACAAGTCTCAGAGGCTGAGTTTGCAATTACGCTGCTCACAAACATTTTAATGTCAGTGAATGACGTTCTCACGTTTTAATGAGCAGGAACGTGTCTCAGGAGACGTGTTGCTGCTGCATCCACTGTTTTTAAAATAAACGCATTCAGTTAGGTAATTATTTGCATGAAATTACAAAAATCATAAAATGGTCAAACCAATCCACAATTTATTAGTGAAGGCTTATTAGTGATAGTCTATAGCATCTGCACTGTCTAATCACACTGCCTTGCTGCATTTAAATGTACTTCTAACAACAAATCAAAAAAGAGTTAAATAAAATGTTATATACGACCAGAGTTCGTTAAAGTGAAGCAGAAAACATTACATTTTTTGTTTCTGACACTAACTATTGTTACCAAGGACCACCTGACTCTAACATACCATAGTCGAGCAGGGGTCACCTGACCCTAACATACCATAGTCGAGCAGGGGTCACCTGACCCTAACGACCAACATTAACTAGGGGTCACCTGACCCTAACGACCATCGTTACCAGGGGTCACCTGACCCTAACGACCACAGTTACCAGGGGTCACCTGCCTAACGACCACAGTTACCAGGGGTCACCTGCCTAACGACCATGCTATATTGTGTACCCACTATGTTTCTAACCCTGACCTCTGAGGAGGGAGGTTTCCGGCCACACAACAAACTTCCTATTTGGGTGAAGCCGGAAACCTCCGAGTCGTCCGGTCGCAGGAAGGAAACGGAGCAGGTGGAATACCTGAGCTCTGGTACAGGAAAGGAGAACACCTGGAGCCGGAGGCGTGCTTTATATAAACCATGGCACCACGCTGCGATGGCTGGGAAAGACGCTGTTCTAATGGGGGGAAGGTATTTCTGTCTTTGACCTTAGGGCCGACAGAAAAAGACGAAGGAGACCCTGGAAGAGACGGAGAGCCCGGCTCAACGATCTGATCTGGAAAACACCGGGTCTCCTTGATCCAGACGACATTTTTCCACCTTTTAAATTCGCTTTGCTTCATCCTGACTGTGGATGTCTGGTGTCTGACCCACGATGGCTGTTTCATGCCATAAAGTAAAAAGAAAAACTACATAGCTGGAAACAAATATTTTAAAGATTCCTGGATATAGGAAGTCAGCTTTTCCTTCAAGGAAACAGGCTTCAGCATCAGGATCAATGGCAGCAAAACACACAGCGTTCCAGAAGAAAAAAAGAATAATAAGAAAGAAGCAAGAGATGAAACAAACACACAAAGAGGGAACGGGTTCGTTAGTTTAAATATCTACAACAATTAGTCCAGTGGTTCTAAAATAGTGAGGCTCTGTTAAGGGGGGCGTGTTTGACCTCTGGGAACATGCTTTTTTATTTTTTTAGATTTTTTTTACATTCTAGAATAAAGTGCAGTTGCACCTCCACTCGGTTAGGGGGCAGCAGAGTGTTCACAGGGAGCATACAGCACAGAGTATGAGTATGAAGTGTAGACACCAAGTGACACCATGAAAACATGTTTAACAGGGATGAGAACAATTTTATAGACAAATTATTGTATTTATAGTCACACGGAGGGGGGGGTTGTTTTCTTCTTCCATAGGGGGCGACAGAGAATAATTAAGTAGCACTGAATTAGTCCAACATTGAGTAGATTTATCTTAAATATCACATCTCTTTGGTCAAGTTAGTTTTAGTTTTCATAAACTAATATTAAACTGTTTGACTTTTTATTCTTAATGTCTTTTCATCTCATATTATGGACTTTTGAACTTCACAACCATTATAATGTGTTACAGTTCTATATTATAGTGTATTATAGTCATGTTTGCAGAGTTCTCTCTCTCTGAACCAGGCAGGAGTTGACTCCACTTCAGCAGCTAAAGAACAAGGTTCTAAGGATAGTCTGGATCCTCTAAGAATAACCTGCTTAAAAAAAAGAACAAGTTGTGAATTTAGGCCAAAGTCAGTGAGACACGGAGCGAGAGAAACACCAGGAGCTTCTTCCTGTTCCTGACTGATCACCTGTTTCCTCTCCAGGTGAAAACCTGAAAAACACCTGAAACAAAAGTGTCTGCAGCAGCAATTCTGCAGCGTCACTAAAGGAGAAGGAACATCCGGTTCCTCTGATGTTCACGTTCTCATCAGCAAGACAGAACACGTGGCAGCAGATCCACCATCCACCATCCATCTATTCATCTATTCATCCATCCATTCATTTTTTTTTACCACTTCTGCAGATGCATTCATTTCATTATTATCAGCCTTTAGCACCAGTTTGTAGAACTGATAATTTGACTCATCGGATGATTATTAACACAAAACTGAAGATTGAACCTAAAATGGCTTTTTTGTCCACAACCCAAAGATCATCAGTTTACTGTTATAGAAGAATAAAGAAACCAGGAAATAATCAGAGAACAGAAGCTGAACCAGAGAATCTGGACATTTATCAGTAAAAATGACTAATCAATAATCATTGTTAGTCATTTGATACACAACCAGACCTCTGGACACATCTGGATGTTTTATTCTCGTTTCCTGCAGCGTCAACATTAACTTAACGTTAGTTATTAGAATAAATGTCTAGAACATGAGCAGACAAACAGCAGTTCAACGTTCACGCGTGAGATTTAAACGTTCAGAAATGTTCGTGTGTTTTTTACTCAGGGGAGACGTGACCTGTTAGCGTGTTTAATGTTAGCGTGTTAGCATCACGCCAACATGCACGAACACGTGTTGGAGCTGTCAATCACATCAGAGACAGCTTTACAACCGTGTGTGTGTGTGTGTGTCTATTAATAAAGATCCTATTCAGGGAAGAGATGTAAAAGGTTAAAGTGAAGAAGACAAGAGGAAAATAGTTGTATTCAAATTAAAATAGAAACAGGTGCAAACATCCTGGTTTGGTTTATGGGATAAAGTCAAAATGTCACGTTGTGTGACCATAAAAACATCTAGAAACTAACAGTTAACACTATTAACACTAGTTTTTTTATTATTGGTGGATTAAATATTATACTAAAATATATATAATAATATTATACAAAATCATTCATTTCTGTATTTATGTAAAAAAAATATAATTTGTGTAATATTTGAAAAAATGAACTTTTAAATGGCAAGAAACCAACATGAAAAACCTGATAAATGCTTCTTAAAACTGTAGTTTAATGTTTTATTACTGATCCATTTATTTTCTAGTTTGACGGTTTTATTACGTTAAAATAAGAGTTATTCTTTAAACTCTCTCTGTAAGTTCTATTAAAGTCATATTTACTCATGAAGGAACCAGATTCCTCATAATTCTTTAATATCACGTCTCAGATCATTTTCTGACCTTCATCACTCTGTCGTGTTGGTATTCCACTCATGAAGATCAGATTCCTTTCATTTTACCCACGTTTGTTTGGGTTTCTTTTCTTTTCCAGGCTTCTATAAATATACAAAGACATTTGGCTCTGAAACCAAACTCCAGTTACTCCAAGGTCGATTTTCTATTTGCAGGACAGGAAGGAGAAGTTTGGAAACTTTCTGTTCAATTCTCTCCTAGAACGAACCATGGACGGAAACAGAACATCTACCAGGGATTTACACTAACAGCTCCAACCTGAATAAATCTCTAAATAGTGGTTAGTTGCAGCTACTACTGATATTATATTAAACTATTTTATTATTGTATTGATGATGTGGATATTGATGATATATATTGATGCTGTAACAGGAACAGATAAAATACTTTATTTAGTGTTGGAGCTCAGGTTTTACATGGGATTTATGATAAAACTCAGTGATGAACCTGGATCAGGAGGTTTTAACAGGTTAAATCATTATTCTGGAAGCGTGTGTGTGTGTGTGTGCATGTGTGTGTGTGTGTGTGCTGCACAGATGGTTTGGGGGCGGAGCTCCCGTGGTTTCACCCACAGGAAGCAAAAGGATCAAAAAGGTGCCGATCACGTTTACCACGTGAACACGTCTGTTTAACAGGTTAAATCCTGGAGACGACGGTGAAACATTCAGCTGCAAACAGCAGCTGAAGTTAAATTTATTAACAGGAAAAACCCTGAAAACCACGTTTCCCATAATCCTCAGCGACTGACCTTTCAAATATGAGCATCAATAAGTAAAAGTATCTGCCAATAGAAGAGAATTCTACTCAATGTCTACTAATTCTAGTGATTAGAAGATGTTTCATAGTTTTTAATTCATTCTGGACTAAAGTTAATTTGTGCACATTAGGAACAGATTCATTCATGTGAGGTTCAGGACTGAACCCATTAAATAAAGAATAAACCTCAGGTTCTTTTTAATACTCATATGAATATTTTAATAAATAAAACGAGGTAGGAGATAAATCCTAAAGATTTACTTCAGGATTCTATAAATCAGATTTTTACTGGTAAATGTTGAACTTATATTTCATCTGATCATCATGTCCTCACACTGAAGGATCTGTTCTAACTCCAGAATAAATGTAGGTTGAAGTGATATTAATATGGAAGTTGTGCAATAATTAATGTCTTTCTGCCAGAAATAGGCAGCGTTGGTCCAGTTCAGGCTCCAAACGAAACCAACCAGAGGAACCGAGCTTCTTCAGAACCTTTAGACGTTCACCACACGTTTATTCAGCGTTTTCCTCCGACCTCAGAGATTCTACCTGTGGAACATGGAGGTTGCTGCTGTTTCACAACAATAATCAGATAAAAAACAATCAATAATCACTAGGGAACTCAGGAGTTTGTGTAGTTAATCTAATTCTTTGTTTTATTTAACCGTTTGCTCCATATTTGTTGTTACATTCGACCTAAAATCCAAGAAAAACGATTCATGCTGCAACAAATCTGTAGAAGCTGCAGCTTATTCTGGATGAAAACATCAAACTGGTCTTTGCTGTGTTTCACAGACTGGACTGATGTTCATGTCTCACTCGTCCCAGAACCCAGAACCCAGAACCCAGAACCCAGAACCCAGGACCCAGGACCCAGCAGGGGCCAATTAGCATCAGGCATCAGTTAGCAGGAACAAACAGAAACATCACGTGGTTTTATAGATTCAGTTTCTGCAGTCGCCGTGGAAACCAGACAACTTTTGGTGACATCATGGGGTGTGTGTGTGTGTGTGTGTGTGTGTGAGGGGGGGGCAGTGTGTTAAAGTGCCTTCTAGGAACTAGTATTTCCACTTGTGTAGTTTTTCTTCAGTTTTTGTGATTTCTTTGATATTGTTCAATTTAGTTTTGTTTTTGTGAAATAAGTTTTAAATATTTTGATTTTTTCTTTGAGAAACTTAAAATAATCAATGTTATCTACGCACAGACTGATAATTTAAGATAATTCTACTCAGTCCTGGACTAAATGAAAGCCCCCCCGTCCCACTAAGGTTTATTTGTGCAGTGTAATAAAATCCTTTTTAAAGTAAACATGTTTGATTGCAGCCAAACCACTGGTTGAGCTCCTCCATCGTCCTGCTTTATTACAGCTGCAGCCTCTCGTCCAGTGAATCCCTCGTCCTTGGGAGACGCTCGATTCTTTTTGGAGTGAATGGATGATCATGAATTATTGAGCGTTGAAGGAGCCGACACCTCCAGCCCAGAAACAACCAGAGCTTCATTTTATCGCTCATCCAGACACCGCTTATTGATCCGTGATATCACCTAATCAATGTGTTCTGGACTGTTCAAATCACATCATTCACGTTTGATCTGAAACTCTTTGAAAAAGTAAAATTGTCTTTCAATGGAAAAAGATAATTCTCCTCAACATTAGACTAATTTTACTCAATAAGGACTAAATGTACTAAATTAGAAAAACTAACTTCAACACTACACTGTTTCACAAGTGAAATATCTTTTTTTGGTTTAATTAGTCCAATATTAAGTAGAATTAACCTAAAATATCTTATCTAAATATCTATTTACTCAACACAGGATATTTATTTTTTATTATTATATCTATTTCTGATGACTGCATTTCTTACAGTGTACTTCTGTTCCAATATGAATATAGTTGTGAATATGAAGTTTTCTCACAGACGTTGTTGTTACAGGTTAAAATAGCAGAAGTTCCCTTTAACACCAGCAGAAACCTACAAAGGAATCAGAGGCGTGCCGAGGTCAAAGGTCAAAGGTCGAACATGCACGTCTGTCCTCATGCTCCAAAATGCTTCAGTCAGAATCAAATGCAAAAGTCATGCAACAAACTTTTTTTTTTCTTTCTGAAAGAAGAAACACAAGCTGCTTTTCTCCTTCATCATTATTTCAATCACCATGGCAACAGATTGCCCACAATCCATCACTCTCCCCTCGTTAGAGGCTCGTCCTGCTGCTCCTTCACATTCTAATTTATCTGATTGAACCAATCAGATAAATGAGGCGATGTGTGTGAAACGAAAGAAAGAAAAAGGAGGAAGTGAGGATGATGAAACGCTCGCGTGACGGAAAAAACGGATTTAATCGCACCATGAATATTCTACGACGCTTACACAAAGATTACAAATGGTCGCACAAAGGCAGGGAATCAGTCACCAAAAACTGCTGAGTTCATGTGTGTGTGTGTGTGTAAGCGACAGCAATGCATGATGGGAAGCCGCCGATAACACAGGTAACGTCTGGTCATTCTTTTTAACAAGTCTCATTAGCAGCTTCTCTGCGTTTTATCAGCTCCGTCATCACAGAGATGAAACTGATGAAGTAGAAAAGTGATGGAACCTCATTAGAATTTCACTAGAATCTCACTAGACTTTGTGGCTGGAGCACGAGGAGCTGCTGTCGGCACCGTTTGTTTAAACCTCTTTAAACAGTGAGAAGGTTCATGTGCTGGTTTGGTGCTGGTTCTGATGGGCTACTCCTCCCCAGCTACACGAGTCCTTCACTTGTAGCTCAAACTGGATGTTGTAGCTTCACTATCTGAGCACGAAACTCCCATGAAACCTTTAACTTCCCTTCAGATATTTAAAAACAGGAAATGAGACGATTCCACGTTCATCAGTAAAACCCTCGTCCTCACACCGACCTACATCCTGGTCTTTCCTCCTTCACACCTCCTGATCTGTTCACGCAATGATTGGCGGCTCAGGTTAACATGACTGGCAGCGGCTACAAGCGTTTCCGGTGGCGTCGCCGCCCACGCCGTTCACCGTTCACGGTTTGCTGTTCGCCGTTCACCTCGACCCCCCAGGTCTGCTGACGTTCACACGTCAGACCCTATTTCCTCCAAAACACAAACGCCTCAGACACAAGGTGAAAAGATGAAATAAAAAACAGATAAAACACTGATCAGCTGCATTGGCAACGCTTTTATTTTGAAAGGTAACAAGGTTCCCCTTTATTTTGGTAAATTTAATCGTACCCACAATGATATATTCAAGTTGTTTGCAGTAACCCACAATAATCTAACAGTATTCAAATATCTGATAAACTTCAAGTTTTTGTTCCTTAATCTTTGGTCTTATCCTAACATTAAATTAAATAGTTTTAGAATGAAATAATTTAGATAATTATTAATATTGGGTGTGAAACCCTGGCTCTGACCCTTTCTTTCTGTGTCTCTCACCAGGTGAGAACGTCTGGTTTTGTCCAGGATGTGAAGCGCTGCTCAGACGCTGACGTGCGAACACGGACCGACGCGTGTCGGCTTTTATTTTGCAGAACTGACGGGCTGAGGGGGGTTCACGGTCCAGCGGGTTCCTGAAATCAATCAGCTCCACGGACCGGACGCATCCGATGAAAAAAACAAAAAAAAACAGGCTGTGGCGATGAGCAATGACGTTGCCATGACAACAGGCAGGCCGAGCGGCGTGCAGCCTCGGCGTCTTCAGGCGGCGCCAGACGGAGCGGAGGGTTTAACCTCTTAGTGATGGAGACAAACAACAGGAACAACAAAAGCTGCAGGTTCACAATGGAGGATGATGGGAAAGCAGGTGGGGGAGGGGCGGGGGGGCATCAGGTAAACCACAGCACAAACATGGCTGTTGGTGGTTTAATGTAGTTACCATGAAATCCAGAAAAGGCAAACTACAGAGACATGAGAGGGACAAACAACAAACAGATTAACACACACACACACACACACACACACATTAACAGAAACTGTTATCACGCTGCAGATCACAGAGGCAGCTACAACAATAGAAGCAGCGTGGGGGGGCTGCAGCCCCCAGCGTTTAAAGGGACAGAAAACGCCGTTCAGCAGCTCACCTGTTCATCATCAATGGGTCAGAACAGACCAATGAGAATCTACCAGTGATGGTAAAATACCTCCATCAACACGGTAAAAGGATTCATGTGAGTGACAACATGGAGCAGCGATTCCTACAGATGTTCACTGATTTTAGAGAAGTTGGAAATTCAGATGCGACTTGTCTATAGTAGTAGTGTAGTATTTAAAGATGATTTTAACGTGTTTTCTAGTTATAGAGATCACGTCACACACACACACACACACTAATGATACCAACAAGGGACTTCTGTTTCTAGTCATTTTGAAAAACAACAAACATAGAATATCAAATATACTTTAAGGTGTTTTACTATAAAATTACTGAAAAATGTGCTTTTTGGTTATTGTTATTAAATTGCTAGTAGGGGACCTGCAGCTTCCAGTCATGTCTACCTGTCAAAGAGTGGACCTCCACATCATGAAGTCCACCTCAGAAACTTTAAGTTTAAGTCAGATGATACTTTAACATAAGTTATTTTTCATTATTTAAACAAATCTCTGGAAAGAGTGAGAATAAACGTTCTTCTTATAATTGGCCGCAACATGGCAGCATGAATCAAACACAGCCATCCCAGCAGAAAATGCTGTTTCTGTCTTTTATCCATCAATACACACAAAATATTCAGTTTACTTGTGTAAACCTGCTGCTGTAAATTAAACCAGCTGAAATAAGTCGATACTGGTTCAATAGATGATTATATTGATGACAGCGTCGTATCATCTTCAGAACAGATGAACTACGACAGTTTTTATCAGTTTATAATGAAGTTCACTAACTTCACTCTGCATTAAAAAGACAAAAGAAACTACAGCACATCTGGATGGATGCTGCTGACACTGAATCATCACTGAACCCAACACCACAATGTAACGTAGACTCTGATGTCATTCATGACGTCACTCGTTCTGAAACAACATCTGACTTTGGCCAAACAGCGAAGCTCAGATCAGATGATGGGAAACAACCGACGCTTCAGAGACTCTTTAAAATAGTGACGGACGAGTTAGAACCAGGCAGGAAATGACCTGATGTTTAACACTCGCCTAATAAATAAGCTTCAAACCTCTCACAGCTTGTTCAGGGAGTCATCAGGTTTTTCCCTTAAACCCTGAACGCATCGTGACATTTACAGGTGTAACCCAGAAAAATCTAGAATCAGCTAGAACAGAATCCTTGACTTAGGACAGAATTTTGTGACCTAGGACAGAATCCGTAACCTAGGACAGGATTCGTAACCTAGAACAGGATTCATAACCTAGGACAGGATTCGTAACCTAGAACAGGATTCGTGGACTAGGACGGAATTCGTAACCTAGGACAGGATTCGTGGACTAGGACAGGATTCGTAACCTAGGACAGTATTCGTAACCTAGGACAGAATTCGTAACCTAGGACAGGATTTATGGACTAGGACAAAATTCGTGGACTAGGACGGAATTCATAAACTAGCACAGGTTTCGTAACCTAGGACAGGATTTGAAACCTAGGACAGGATTCGTAACCGAGGACAGGATTCGTAACCGAGGACAGGATTCGTGGACTAGGACGAATCCGTAACCTAGGACAGGATTCGTAACCTAGGACAGGATTCGTGGACTAGGACAGGATTCATAACCTAAAACAGGATTCGTAACCGAGGACAGGATTCGTAACCGAGGACAGATTCGTGGACTAGGACGGAATTCGTAACCTAGGACAGGATTCGTAACCTAGGACAGGATTCGTAACCTAGGACAGGATTCGTGGACTAGGACGGAATTCGTAACCTAGGACAGGATTCGTAACCTAGAACAGGATTCGTAACCTAGGACAGGATTCGTAACCTAGGACAGGATTCGTAACCTAGGACAGGATTCGTAACCTAGGACAGTACTCGTAACCTAGGACAGATTCCGTAACCTGGGACAGGATTCGTAACCTAGGACAGATTCCGTAACCTAGGACAGATTCCGTAACCTGGGACAGGATTCGTAACCTAGGACAGATTCCGTAACCTAGGACAGATTCCGTAACCTGGGACAGGATTCGTAACCTAGGACAGGATTCGTAACCTAGGACAGATTCCGTAACCTAGGACAGAATCCATCATCCAGGACGTGAACGGACCATAAAACACTTCCAGGGACTTTCAGAACTTTCTCCCGTCTTACCCGGGCCGCCCTGGAGGAGTACGGGTCCTCGAACAGGTTCCAGATCACCGGCTGCCACTTCCTCCACAAGCCGCCGCCTGCGTCCGCCGCCGCGTCCTCGATGCGCAGCCGCTTCGCCAGCTCGTCCGCGTCCTCGTCGCCGCCGCCGGGGTCCACGTTGAGCTCGAAGACGTCCAGCGCCTCCTCGGCGTCGCGGTGCTGGCGGTAGGTCATCCAGCAGCACGGCTCCACGTCCGTCTCGTCGATGCCCCAGAAGGACAGCTCCTCCTCGAACAGCGGCCCGCACACGTCCGCGGGGCAGTGCAGCTTCCCGGTGCGGTAGTAGTTGAGCACGTAGGCGAAGACGCCGGGGTGGCGGTCGAAGAAGAACTCGCTGCTGCGCGCGTTGTACTCGATGAAGCCCGGCACCTGTTGCAGCTGGTCCAGCACCGAGTCCAGGTCCGAGTCCGAGGCCAGCAGCGCCAGGCGCGTGCCCGGCAGCGTCTTCAGGGTGGTGCGGTACGTCTCGTGCCTGGTGCCCCCCACGTTGAGGACTATCCTCTCGTTGTCGTCAAACTTGCCCATCGCTCCGGCTCAGACATGACTCCGTGGACGCGGAGGGGGGGGGGGGGGTACCGGGGGGTACCGGGGTACCAGGGGGTACCAGGGGGTACCAGGGGGTACCGGGGTACCGGGGGGTACCAGGGGGTACTGGGGAGTCCCGCGGCTCTCCTCCTTCAGACGCACAATCACGCACACCCACCACAGCTGCGGGGTTGTGGCCGCGGCGTGAAGCAGCTTCTCCGCTTCTGCTTCATCAGACGCGGACGCGGCTCTTCAGGAGGAGGAGGAGGAAGAAGAGGAGGAGGAAGAGGAGGAGGAAGAGGAGGAGCAGCGGCTCCGTCGCGCGCTTCGGGAAAACATTTCGCTTTCTCTAATGTTAAAAGAAAAGAAGCAGGTGGATGAGGCGCGTCTGCCGCTGCCGCGTCTGCCGCGCTGAACGCTCCGAGACGCACGACCGGTCTGCGTCACATATAATGTAACATACCCCCGATGATTCTAACACACACACACGCACACACACACACACACACACACACACACACACACTCACACACTCACACACTCACACACACACTCACACACACACACCGCGTCTGCGACGGAAAGTTGTCGCGTAAACAAATAAACAAGTTCAGAAATACACATTTATTTAGTAACATTTTTTCTCATGTTTCAACAGGTCAAACTCACAGACTGTGATACTGTCACTGATATTAAAATACATGAAATCACCACAGATTCTGTCTCTTAATGTTAACGAGCCTCTGATTGGTTGATTGGTCTATTCGTTGATTGGTTGATTGGTTGATTGGTTTTCTCTGCACAAACTGTTTTGCTTCTTAAAGCAGAAACTTTGCCTTTTTCCACAGTGAATATTTACAGGATTTAACTGTAATTTAACAAATACTGTAAATACAATAAAATCTCAATAGTATTTACATATTACTATATTATTTTACAGTACAAAACGTGTAACGTAAACGTAGTCATTTCAGTGCTTTTCTGGATATTTGCTGCTGGTTAGTTGCTGTAAATTTTAAGCTTTTTAAGGTTTTATTAAGCAGTTTATTAAATAGTTTTTTCAACTTCCACATTTCATTTTTATATATATATATGAAACAGTAAAAGTGAAATTCATTCACTTCCTGTTGAATCTGCTGCTTCACCTTCATTTATTACAGAGGAAGGTGATGAGGCCATTATCACACGAAGGATCAGGGTCTCTGGTGGACCCAGACCCCTCAGGTCCCAGACCCCTCAGGTCCCAGACCCCTCAGGGACCAGACCCCTCAGGTCCCAGACCCCTCAGATACCAGACCACCTCATGGACCTAGACCACCTCAGGTCCCAGACCACCTCATGGACCCTTCTGTGCCCCCCCCCCCTGAATGTCTCCACTATAAATAGAGCAGCCAGATCACTGATCTTTATCGGGAACTGGAGGCTAAAAAAAAGAAGAAAAAAACACAGCGTTATAGGAAGATGGAGGTCTGTGATTGGTCCATTTCAGCAACAGAATCAGTCCCAGAGGAAGGACCAGGCTCGGGTTCTCCAGAACACGCCAGAAACTCAGGATTATAATAGATGACGTGGTATAAATAGAGGAGTGAAGTCATCCTTCATTCTCCATGAAGTCACATGAGCTTCGTGACCTTCTGAAGTAAATTTAACGTTGACGCATTAAAACACTCAACTTCAGCTACAACATGAGTAGATTCATTGATGAAATAAACTAATCAGCAGCGATTTGATGGAGTGAATTTAAAGCAGGAAAAGTTCTCATTCTGAGCAGCACCAGGAGAGCGTGGCATCATGGGAGTTGTTGTTTTCTCTGTATTTCTATTGTTGTATTTCACCCTCAGCTTCACATTAACAATCTGTGTTTCTGTTCCACGTTTAGCTTCTTATTACTGTTGTTTTTGTTCTGATTTCTGCTCGAACATTTGATTCGTTTCTGTTTTAAGTAAACGAGATGAAAAAGTAAAAATCTGCTTGTCACAGAAGTTAAAAAAACGGCCAATCAGAGCAGAGACTGCTCACCAGGGGGCGGAGCCTTGCACTGGATATAACTAGTGAAACATCTGGTTCTTTGTATAATTAGTTATTAGCATTAAGAAGAATTAGCTTATTCCATTTGTATAGTTTAGTTTAGAATCTTGAAAATGCTGATAATGCTGATGATAGAAATAAATCATTCACGATAATTCTCCTCAATATTCAGATTATTTTTTCTCCGGTGTTTTTCAGTCTAACTCAAACATCTATCCTACACAGAAATGACATGTTAAGTCTTGTTTTTGGCCAATTAGTTAAACATTGAGTTGAATTATCTTGAATTTTTTAAATCTTATTTTTATCTTTTTTTATTTCATATCATGCACCAAGTCTGTCAACATTAAAATAATAGTAATAATCAGATCTTTAGACATAAATGCATCATCATGTGCATGAAGTGAATTTTCCCTTTAAACATGAATCCCTGCAGAAATCTGAGCTGATTAAACGCTGCTTTTCCTAATTGGCTGAGCAGCTAATTGGTGATGAATCCTGGATGTTTTCCTGCTGCAGGAAGTCCTGAATAAGACGTTTAATTAGTTCTGATTAAAGGAGGCAGCTTGCTGTCAACACTGCTCTGTGGCATTTATATAAATTATAAAATATAAGAGCAGCTTTTCCTGGTTCATCATCTTTATCAGGGAGTTTTACCTGCTGCTCCAGCGCCACCTGCAGGAACCAGGAAGAACTTCAGAACATCCTCCAGGCTCCAAGTCACAGGCTGACTTACTGCAGAACTTTAATGTAGGTCCAAACACACACTTCTATGTTCAATCGTTTACTGGTTGATTTGATTGGTCAGCAGGTTGAGAAATTAAAGTATATTTGCTTGGTAAAGTATAAATCCACCTTCCAGGTGAGAAGCTTGATGCAGCAGAAAGATTCACACCTGTTCAGGTGTGTGTGTGTGTGTGTTTAAAATCTACATTTCTGACATATTTTACATAAAGTTTTGGATTATTTTAAACAGGGATTTATCCTCAGTTGAAAGGTTTAATCTCATTCTAATAAATATGGAGATTATTAAAAATAAATCAGCTTATAAATGATCTGATTAACATCAGCTGCTGTCAATTTGTTTTTAATTAGAGACAAATCCAGTTCACAGCAGATCACTGACTCAAATCAGTAGAAATGTGTTGGTTTTATCTG
Organism: Eupleurogrammus muticus; assembly: GCA_036785175.1. Taxonomy (NCBI): domain Eukaryota; kingdom Metazoa; phylum Chordata; class Actinopteri; order Scombriformes; family Trichiuridae; genus Eupleurogrammus; species Eupleurogrammus muticus. The sequence goes on from JAYKQN010000041.1 coordinate 538,084, forward strand.
GAAATTGATGAATGATGATGAAGAACCCAGATGAAAACCTTATATCCTGATTAAACAAATAATAATCATAGTCAGCAAAACATGTTTTATTCTGATTTATTCTACAGAGTTGGATCAAGATTTGGTAAAAAAAGACAAAACAAAAAACAGTGGAAATACAGTGAAAAAGCACCAATAAATATTAAATATATATTTCTGGTTGAGCAAATATTGTCATTATCCTCTTGAATAAATAAAAGAAATAATAGAAAACATCATGCAGTAAAACAAAATAAAAAAAAAACAAGCAGTTTAAGAGCTGACAGATACAAATCATTGAGGCACATTCCTGTGTGTGTGTGTGTGTGTGTGTGTGTATATATATGTGTGTGTGTGTGTGTGTGTCTCATCCAAACCACCGTTTCCTTACATCAGAATCTGAGTTGAAAACAGAAAAGTCTTTTAGTGATATTCACATACAGATCTGATCAGCTCCTCACTGACTTTCATTCACCACAAACACATTAGACACAAAACTAAATATTTATTCTAATTATTTCAGAAGCTCAAAGGAGAGTAATCAGATTACTCAGCTGTAACCAGATTACTAGTGTGTGTGTGTGTGTGTGTGTGTTAAACCAGAAGCTTCTGAACTAGAAAAACAAAAAACAACCACAACCCAAAGATCATCAGTTTACTATAGTAGAATAAACCTGGACTGCAACCAATAGAAACCAATAGAAACCAGTAAACTGATGACCTTTATGAACCAAATAACTACTAATAAAACTATACTAATAAACTAACATAAAGTCAGAGCTGTCTATGGTCATTAAAAGTTCATATCAGTGAATTTCTGGTGAATAAACTTTAAATGTCTCTGGTAGAAGTTAAACATTAATCTACGGTTCTAAAAAGTCCCATTAAAAATAATTATAATAATATTATCTGATCAATGTTCCTGTTGGTTTGTAGAAATCTGACCTTTATAGTTTGGGGTAAAACTTCATTATAACTAGATAATAGATCAGTGAATTATTTCAAGTTTTAACAGTTGAAGGATTTACAACGATGTCAAATATAGATATTTAACATTACATTATAGACAGTAAACAGACAATAATGAACTGTTGATTAGTTATAATTGACTCATTAAATAGCAGCTTGTATAGTGAATGTTATTCTAAGAGAATAATAATAATAGTTATTCACTAACAGCTTGTTCATTTATCACTAATCTATCTACATTAACCATCAACATACAGTTATGGATTTATAAATAAACTTCACAGATAATTAATAACTAATTAACTGTTTATTATCCGTCGTTAGGCATCGTTATGAACATTTAACGAGTCATTAATTAACAGTTCCTATTAACTAGTTACAGTGGTAGTGATGAGTTTAACGTGTTTAATGCATCAGATCATAAACAAACTACTTCCTGTCCTCAGTTCATCTGTTCCTGTTTGTTGCGTCTCCTCAGGCCGGACGCTGCCACCTCCTCAGAGTTCGAGTCTTCCAGCGACGGCATCAGCTGCTCTTCCTCCTCCTCCTCCTCCTCTTCATCCCTCTCTCCTTCCTCCTCCTCCTCCTCCTCCTCCTTCTCCCTCTCTCCTTCCTCCTCCTCCTCCTCCTCCTTCTCCCTCTCTCCTTCCTCCTCCTCCTCCTCCTCCTCCTTCTCCCTCTCTCCTTCCTCCTCCTCCTCCTCCTCCTTCTCCCTCTCTCCTTCCTCCTCCTCCTCCTCCTCCTCCCTCTCTCCTTCCTCCTCCAGTATCAGCTCTCTCACGTCTTCCTCTTCGTTTTTTCCCTCCGACGCCTCTTGATCAACTTTCTCTGAGACGTCGTTGGCCCCCAGCGACTCGATGAGGTCGTCAAGGTTACGCTCACAGGATCCTTCTGAGAATAAGAAGAAGAAGCACTTTAGTACATATTTCACTTCCTAGAGAGCATTATAGAACACATTTATTTCCAGGAGGGCGGTTGGATCTGATTGGCTGACTGACCTCCCATGCTGAGGGGTGGACAGTCCATCCCTCGCTTCTTCATCAGGTGGCGGATGGTCTGGAGCTGACTCATGATCTCGTTCTTCTGGTCCTGAGCCACCGATTTAACGCTGGAGACAAGAAAGAAGAATTCTGATTTAAAGAAAACTTCACATGATCATCAATAGTGATTATTGATAGTCTATAGCTGATATTATCAATAATAGTGATTATTGATAGTCTATAGCTGATATTATCATCAATAGTGATTATTGATAGTCTATAGCTGATATTATCATCAATAGTGATTATTGATAGTCTATAGCTGATATTATCATCAATAGTGATTATTGATAGTCTATAGCTGATATTATCAATAATAGTGATTATTGATAGTCTATAGCTGATATTATCAATAATAGTGATTATTGATAGTCTATAGCTGATATTATCATCAATAGTGATTATTGATAGTCTATAGCTGATATTATCAATAATAGTGATTATTGATAGTCTATAGCTGATATTATCATCAATAGTGATTATTGATAGTCTATAGCTGATATTATCATCAATAGTGATTATTGATAGTCTATAGCTGATATTATCAATAAGAGTGATTATTGATAGTCTATAGCTCATATTATCATCAATAGTGATTATTGATAGTCTATAGCTGATATTATCAATAATAGTGATTATTGATAGTCTATAGCTGATATTATCATCAATAGTGATTATTGATAGTCTATAGCTGATATTATCATCAATAGTGATTATTGATAGTCTATAGCTGATATTATCATCAATAGTGATTATTGATAGTCTATAGCTGATATTATCATCAATAGTGATTATTGATAGTCTATAGCTGATATTATCATCAATAGTGATTATTGATAGTCCATAGCTGATATTATCATCAATAGTGATTATTGATAGTCTATAGTTGATATTATCATCAATAGTGATTATTGATAGTCTATAGTTGATATTATCATCAATAGTGATTATTGATAGTCTATAGTTGATATTATCATCAATAGTGATTATTGATCGTCTATAGCTGATATTATCATCAATAGTGATTATTGATCGTCTATAGCTTATAGTGATTCTTCTACTGTATTAACTGTATTATTTGATAAGCTCCTGCCTCACTGGTTAAACTGGTTTCCCTCCAGCTCCAGGACCTGTTTAATCTGTAGTCAAGCTGAGCTCAGCTGTTTGCTCAGAGCGTCCAGGCGGTATTGGATCAGTAAATAATGGTCACCCACCAGTTGGTAAGCGGGTCCAGCTGCGTGAGGATGGAGTTCAGCATCCGCTCCGTCTGCGCTAACCTTTGTTCCAGCTCGTTCAGCTGGTTTTCTGCACAGAGACAAACACGCAGCTTTAAAAGAGGCCGACGGCTGAATTACTGGTAAACACACATCATGAGCAGAGGAAACTCAACAGAACACACACACACACACACACACACACACACACACACACACACACACACACACACACACCTGCTTCCACCGACTTCTTGGCTCCTTTGGTGAATTTGTCCTTTTGTGCCTGGTCGTCTGCAGACTTGATCTGATCAGAAACAGACGTTTAATGTGTTGAGAGGAAACTGCAGCGATTAATCGATTAGTTGTAACCAAACCAGTTGACTTTACTTTAGTCTTTATTTTAGGTTGAATCTTCAGCTTTGGGAAACACTGATCATATTTTACACCACACAGGGTCATCGTTTCTACATTTCTAAGCCTTCATTTCGTCTTTACTCACCTTCAGGAACTTGTAGGCGGCGAACACGCCAACGCCGATGGCGTAGAGCGGCATCAGCGTGAACACGTAGCCTTTGTTGCTGTTGGATTTGTATTTGTCGCCTTTCAGCTCCTGCTCCATCAGCTTCTTCATCTGCTGCATGTTCTCAGAGGACTGAGGAGACCCGGGTCCGTGGAGGGGTTGACCCCTGACGGCACCTGGTCCTGGACCACGAAGACCACAAGAGCCCAACAGTCAATCCACCGGATATTATAACCAATAATCAATTAGTGGTTTGGTTTGTTTAATGTTGATCAGTGTTTCTAAAGCTGCAGATTGAAGCTAAAATGTCTTTTTTGTCCAAAGATCATCAGTTTACTATTATAGAAGAATAAAGAAACCAGGAAATAATCAGAACAGAAGAGTTGAATCTTCAGCTTTGAAAAAACTGGATCAACATTTTACAGCATTCCAGAAACCAAACAACTAATTAATTAAACTGTTTCAATAATCAATAAGTTAATTGACTATAAAAATGTGTTTTTTATCAGCTCCAGTGTCTCAGTGTGATGGTGTTTGCTTTATAAACTATAAATATAATAAACTGTATTACTATTTTACACCGACTTATGAAGAACAACAATTAATTAATAATCAGTATTTGATTTTCTTACCAAACATGATTTATCTTAATAGATTAATTGATTTTCGATTAAGGAAAATTCTGGCAGAACTATTATTGATTATATATTAATGTCGATGAAAATCGCGAACATTTGTTGTTACTTCAAATAAAATCCACAAAAGGTCAAACACGGAACTTTTTAACCTGTTTGTTGTTTTTATCTTTAATGGCGCAGAAATATCATCGAACACAGACTTTTATTTTGGGATCGCAGACAGAACCGGTTCCGCTGCCGCGGTTCCTCCTGGAGGACACCGGACCGGTCCAGGAACCAGTTCTGGCCCGCCGTTAACCCGCCGACCGGTACCTTTCCTCCCGGAGCGGGACTCGAACCGCGCCTCCTTGGCTCCGCCGCCGAACATCCGCGGCAGGACGACGAACGTGAACAGAACCGCGGTGAAGGCCAGCGCGACCTGCTGCGACGTGGACACAACCATCGTCCCGCCGCCGGGGCGCGAGCCCGAAGAACCGGGACGGACCGGGACCGACCGGGACGGACCGGGACCGACGAACCGCCGCGATGCGAGGAGCCGGAACACGGAGGCTGCTCGGCCCGAAGCGGCTGCTGCTACTTCCGGAAACTACAGCAGGGCTTCCGCTGTGGGTCGTTTCAGAATAAAAGCGTCATATAAACAACGACCCCGCCCCCTAAGAAAACTTCATCGTATTTTTTAAAATTAATTTATTTTATTATTTATTTCCTTTGAGCAGAATTAATGTGTTTAACACAAACCTTGCGTTAAACTATTGATATAATATTTTGAAGTATTTGTTTGTGTCTAAACTGTCATGTGTGATAATCCTAAACATTTGGTACCAGATAGTTTAACTCTATTAAAAAGGTTTAAAAAATGAAAACACATGATGTCTAAGTGGATTTAAAATTCAGCATTGTTTGTCACATTTATCATTTTGTGTAAAAAAAAATCATGATTTTTGTGAAAAAAAACTGATTGGACTAGACTAGACTGATTATTATAATGAGCCACATAAACACAATGACAAAATCCCTAATTTTAGAGAAAAGCTCATTAATGATAACATGGGAATGTTGAAGTTACACATCTAATTTGATTAGTCACGTGTTCATCTGACTAGATTAATATTTTGTCTTCAGATTGAGTGACTGTAGTTTGTCAGGGATCAGTTGTGCTTCTCTGGCCTCAGCTCTAAAGTCCAGCACCTCCCATCTGAGAGAGCTGGAGCTGAATAACAACAAGCTGCAGGATTCAGTGAAGCTGCTGTGTTTTTCTGCAGAGTTCACACTGCCCTGGAGGCTCTGAGGTCAGTTCACTTCTACTGTTGATCTTTAGTTTATTAAATGCATAAAAGTCTTATTTAGGTTAAAAGTAACATAGATCCTTGCTTCTTTGAATCATGACATATAAACTATGATATTAATACTGTCGATCTGACTTACCACAGTTTCTGCGGAAAGTCAGCTGACTCTAGAGATCACATCTACAAGAGAAACAGAGAAAAGTCTCCATGCACAGATCCGGGCTCTAGATTTGTGTTTTTGTACATGTGTGCAACATGTGACGATGTGACCTCAGGTAGACTTTGCCTTATTTTAAGGGATCACAACACGCTGCCACTGATAGCACAGAGATATGTTAAGGATTTAAAACCAGAAGAGGAAAAAAAGGAAACTAAGATATAAGCGACTCAAGGTCCTGGTCTACCAGGTACAGGATGGATGATCAGAGTGGAGACGGTATATTTACTTCTATAGGAATGTACATAGACACTCTCATGTGGTGAAATACCTTCAAATAGGATTTTTATGCAGGTTGTGCAAGTTTAGACAAGTATCTGTGTTCGTGTGTCTGTAGATCATCTCAGGAATTTCAGGACATTCATACTCATGTTGGCAAACACAAATACTCTTATTAAATACACACACACACACACACCACACTTAAACTCATTGTGCACATAGTGTGAGAACTGAGCCAGAGATGTGAGGAATGCCTAAGGTGTCCACATTCCTTTATACCCACCAAACTGTAGGATATTATGTGCAGCTACGTGTTCTTCTTATCTGTAGAACACGAACTTCTCTTTAATCTGACTCATTACCTTTTAAAAACAGCACGCACATCCTGTTCCCCTTTTATGGTGTAATTTCCTGTGTCACATTGAGAGGAACGACTAAATATTTCATAACCGCCAGCTTCGTTCACGTTTTTTCGGCGGTGGCGAGTAAAGCGTTTTGTTGGAGGCATGGAGTCCCTGGTGAGGATCTTACTGTGGGGCTGGATCCTCCTGGAACCTGGACTGGGTTCAGCCTCACTACCAGAAATCACTGATCAAACGTTTATTGATCAATGTGTGAGGGAACACAACATGGCCCGGACGTCCGTCAACCCACCTGCAAGTGACATGCTGTACATGGTAAGGGAATAAGCAGAGTGTGTGTGTGTGTGTGTGTGTGTGCAGATAATAGACATTTATTTGCACCATAGTGATGCTGTCTCTGGATTGATTAAAATGAATGAACATTCAGTAATTATGATCAGGACTGGTTTGCAATGGGAGGTTTGATAAAACAAGTTAAATCATGATATTATAGAATAGTTTTATATACACAAGAGTTCAATTACTTCACCAATATCCAGAGGGAGTAGTAAACCAGAGATGGGTAAGGACCTCCAGCTCTTATTAAAGTCAGAATACAGCCCAACAAAGTCATTCATTCAGTCCTCTCGTGGCTTGTGAAGGTACAGCAGGCGTTTGGTTGGAAGGTTGCTGGTTCGAAGCCATGAACCTGAAATAAAGACTAAAAGGCATTTTGCTAAAAAACAAAAAAACACTTGTCAGCTCAGTAAAGTCGATAGCCATGCAGATAAATTGGTTTTGATTTGCTTCCACATTAAGACTTTGTCATGTTATCAAGTTAATATGCAAAGAAGCAGCTACCACAGCATCAGTATCATTAATAGACTGGATGCCAGTGGCCAGCAGGAGCCACTAGATTAGATTTGACCACCAAAATACACTAAATTTCACTGCCAGGTGTGTTTCTACCCTCCAATAAAAAACCTCCTTGGTACAGGTAATGAACCTCAAAATATCCTGACCTCTTGTAAGGAAAAAAACTTGAATGAAAAAGTTTGGATCACTTTAACGTTGCTTCATTTTTCTGATTTTGTCCCGTCCAGACCTGGGATGCAGGCTTGGCCGTGACTGCGCGAGCGTGGGCGAGACGCTGCGAGTTCAAACACAACATCTTCCTGGAAGATGTCCGCCGCGTGCACCCGACCTTCTCTTCTGTCGGGGAGAACATCTGGACGTCCTACGCGCCGTCCACGTTTGACGTTAGGAGGCCGATAAACGCGAGCTGGGTGAACGAGAAACGCCTCTACAACTACAAAGACAACTCCTGCTCCAGGATCTGTGGCCACTACACGCAGGTGTGTGTGGTTCCTACTCTGAATAATCTAAAACACTAACACAAGTCATTCTTGGTGTAGCTCAACCCTCTCGTTGTCCCCAGGTCGTATGGGCCAACAGCTACAAGGTCGGCTGTGCCGTCCACTTGTGTCCGAGTGGAGTCCAAGGATTTTCTGATAAAAAGTCTGTGTTGTTTGTCTGCAACTACGCTTCAGCGTAAGTTCATCATGTCTACAAGTCTCATTTAAAGGCCCCTATCGCAGAAAGCACCAACCCTGGTCCTAGAGACCTGGTCCAGGTGTATCCAGACCTACAGGTGGTGTCACCTCAGCTAGAAAACAGTAGAAACATGTGGTGCTCCCCTCTCGGTTTTAAAAACAGGACAAAGCCTATTTTAGTATTTGAGTGATTTAACTTGTTCTGCTAAATGCCACTAAACCTCATACATGGACCTTACGTGAGGTAGGCTACTTCACTTAGAACAATCAGGACACAAAGAAGGAGATGAGGAGGTTGAAGGTTCAGAGGAGACGTTTTTAAAGTTGGTGATGCTTCCTTGTGCAGCGGCAACATTTACGGAGGGCGTCCTTATACATCTGGAGAGCCCTGCTCCAGCTGCAAAGGTTCCTGTGAGCAGAATCTCTGCCGTGAGTAGTCCCTGTTCACACAATCAGGTCCTGATGCAAACTAAGTCCTTACTCAAGGTGGATTCTGCTTGTTGCTCAAAGCTTTTCTGGTATACTCTTATACGAACAACAAAATAACCACAGACTATTTTCATGTTGTTGCAGGAGACCAAGAGCGAGACGCTCAGAGAAGTAAGTTCACAGCCAGCTAAGCTAAGCTAAGCGCTAATGAATAGAAAGTAGAAACTACCAATGAAACCTGACTGCTTGTTGTTTCCAGGCTACAACTGGAGTCCTGACTGGGACGGTTCTGGTGGGTCCAGCAGTGCAGCTGCTGGTTCTATTTATGTGGTTCTGGTCACTCGACCCGTTGGCCTGATCGGCACCTTCATGGCGGCGTTGGCAGTCCACTACTTCTACCCCCAAGTCTTCATCTATGAATGAACCAGTGGAGGAAGCTGACCATGAGTCAAAGTCAGGTTCTCCTGTAGACGCAGCTTTAAACACACGCTCTGCTCATCAACCCAGACACACCAACAACGTATGAGGCATCGCTACGGAGCCTGGAGCTGTTCATTACTGTTAAGATTCATTTCTTTATTCGGTCAGTTGTGTAATGATTAATGATGCAGCTTTTTAGTAAAAATGTAGTAATGCTGAACGTCTCCCACAGGAAAACCACAGGGTTCAAAGGGAAGGTAACACACCCAACATGTTGTTTGTTCTATTGCACAATGGAAATCTACAAAAAACCTGCAGAGTTTAATCTCAGTTAGCAGATTCTACTGGTTTTACTGGTTCGGTGCAGCATTTAGACAGGAAGTCCTGGTCCTGCACTGAAATTAAAATTGTATTGAAGGTCAAGTTCCGTTAGTTTGCATCAGTCGTCTGCAGCCTCGGTCACAAGTTCTATTTGTAGTTTTGAGGTTTTTACCACACAAATAATATTCAGGCCTGTGATATAAGTGAAATCCTTAAAAGGTTTTACACCATTTAAATGTGTGTTTTTAAAGCACAGTTTGTACATTTTGGCTCTCAATCAGGAAATAAACTATTGAGTTGAAGAGAGGTTTTGTTCAGGTTTTTACCTGGAAAATAAATAAATAAAATAAGAAATAAATATTGTAAAAATGTGGCTTTAATCTAAAAATAAACCAGTTTATGGCCAGTTTAAACCAGATGCACACGGGGGTATATCATATATATATATGCTGCATTATCTTTTATCTTCTATATTTATTATCACTGACTCATCTATAGGATCCTACTTGTAATAATCAGCTAAGCAGCTTTTCTCTGAATTTTATGTGGATTGAACTGAATGTGAGGTTTATTCATCATTTAACATTGCTCTGTGACTAAATGTTTAAAAAGGAAATTCCTAAAGTTCTGAACATGTAAAATAAAATAAAGACATAACAGTGGTAGTTCAGAACAAGATGAGTTATTTTTAAAAATAAACATAATTGAAAAGGTTTTTATTTTCCATGTGTGGAAATAAAAGCTGAACGCTGCTTCTCCACAAAGTTCTGAAGCTTCAATATGTTTTTCACAACAAGGTGAAAATATCTTAGAGCAGAAAAAACAGCACAATATTATTATAATAAAGATGGAGTCAATGGTACAAAAGTGTTTAAAAATTGACTTTTCATTTAATGTCACATCTTATTGAATCTGACTCTGAACACAGGAGAAACATCTAGAAAATATAAATACTGAGCAGATTCTGGACAATCAGAACAACGAGGGAACAGGAGGAAGCATCACATGCGAGTTCTTCTGTTTTCCAGCCTGAAAACCTCATCAACAGGAAGCAGCTTCAGTAAAAAGTCATCTTCATCCAAACTGTACATCCACGTCCTCCGTGAGTCCAACAAGAAAATAAAACTGTCTCCATCAGACTCTGCGTCTTCAGCTTTTGCTTTTCGTCTTTTTCTTTTTGTCTTTGCTCGAAACATCTGGATTCACAGCTGGAGCGCCCAGCTTCTTCGCTTTGGCCTTTTTCACTTTGTCCTTGATGGCGTCGATGTCCAGTTTGTTGTCCACAGCAGCTGGACAAATGAGACACAATAAAGACACAATAAAGACACAATAAAGACAGGTTAGAGACAATATAATTAATCGTGATTAGAATTTTTGCTAGAATCAAACTGCTGTAAATGACTTTTTATCTCTACAACTTAAAAAAGGCCATAATAATAAAATAAAAATGCATACATATATCAACTACTTGAGATCCAATTAATTACATTTTGTACATTATATATATATATATATAGTTATAATTTATTAATCTTTTTTTATTCATTCACTCTTTTTGTTTGGTTTATCCATCCATCCATCCATCCATTGTCTTCCGCTTTATCCGGGGCCGGGTCGCGGGGGCAGCAGTCTAAGCAGGGACTCCCAGACTTCCCTCACCCCGGACACGTCCTCCAGCTCCTCCGGTGGGACCCCAAGGCGTTCCCAGGCCAGCCGAGAGACATAGTCCCTCCAGCGTGTCCTGGGTCTTCCCCGGGGCCTCCTCCCGGTGGGACATGCCCAAAACACCTCCCTAGGGAGGCGTCCAGGAGGCATCCTGAGCAGATGCCCGAGCCACCTCAGCTGGTTCCTCTCAATGTGTAGGAGCAGCGGCTCTACTCCGAGCTCCTCCCGTGTGACCGAGCTCCTCACCCTATCCCTAAGGGTGCGCCCGGCCACTCTGCGGAGGAAGCCCATTTCAGCCACTTGTATACGCGATCTTGTCCTTTCGGTCATTACCCAAAGCTCATGACCATAGGTGAGGGTAGGAACGTAGATTGACCGGTAAATCGAGAGCTTCGCCTTCCGGCTCAGCTCCTTCTTCACCACAACGGACCGATACAGCGACCGCATCACTGCAGACGCTGCACCGATCCGCCTGTCAATCTCACGCTCCATCCTTCCCTCACTCGTGAACAAGACCCCGAGATACTTGAACTCCTCCACTTGGGGCAGAGACTCACCACCCACCCGGAGAGAGCAAACCACCTTTTTCCGGTCGAGAACCATGGCCTCGGATTTGGAGGAGCTGATTCTCATCCCAGCCGCTTCACACTCGGCTGCAAACCGCCCCAGTGCCTGCTGCAGGTCCTGGCTCGAAGAAGCCATCAGGACAACATCATCTGCAAACAGCAGAGATGAAATCCTGTGGTTCCCAAACCAGGCCCCCTCCGGCCCCTGGCTGCGCCTAGAAATTCTGTCCATAAATATAATGAACAGAACCGGTGACAAAGGGCAGCCCTGGCGGAGTCCAACATGCACTGGGAACAGGTCTGACTTACTGCCGGCAATGCGAACACAGCTCCTGCTCCGGTCATACAGGGACCGGACAGCCCTTAGCAAAGAGCCCCGGACCCCATACTCCCAGAGCACCCCCCAAAGGACACCACGAGGTACACGGTCGAATGCCTTCTCCAGATCCACAAAACACATGTGGACTGGTTGGGCATACTCCCATGAGCCCTCGAGGACCCGATGGAGAGTATAGAGCTGGTCCAGTGTTCCACGACCGGGACGAAAACCACACTGCTCCTCCTGAATCCGAGGTTCGACTATCGGTCGGATTCTCCTCTCCAGCACCCTGGAATAGACCTTACCGGGAAGGCTGAGGAGTGTGATTCCCCTGTGATTGGAACACACCCTCCGGTCCCCCTTCTTATACAGAGGGACCACCACCCCGGTCTGCCACTCCACAGGTACTGTCCCCGACCGCCACGCGATGTTGCAGAGACGTGTCAGCCAAGACAGTCCCACAACATCCAGAGACTTGAGGTACTCAGGACGGATCTCATCCACCCCCGGAGCCTTGCCACCGAGGAGCTTGCCAACCACCTCAGTGACTTCAGCCAGGGTGATGGACGAGTCCGCCCCTGGGTCCCCAGTCTCTGCTTCCTCCTCGGAGGACGTGACAGTGGGATTGAGGAGATCCTCAAAGTACTCCTTCCACCGCCCGACAACATCCCCAGTCGAGGTCAGCAGCTCTCCACCCGCACTGTAAACAGTGTTGGTGAAGCACTGCTTTCCCCTCCTGAGGCGCCGGACGGTTTGCCAGAATCTCCTTGAGGCCGTCCGATAGTCCTCCTCCATGGCCTCCCCGAACTCCTCCCAAACCCGAGTTTTTGCCTCTGCGACCGCCCGAGCCGCGGCACGCTTGGCCCGCCGGTACTCATCAGCTGCCTCAGGAGTCCCCCGAGCCAACAAGGCTCGATAGGACTCCTTCTTCAGCTTGACGGCATCCCTTACTTCCGGTGTCCACCACCGGGTTCGGGGATTGCCGCCGCGACAAGCACCACGGACCTTACGACCACAGCTACGAGCAGCCGCATCAACAATAGAGGTGGAGAACATGGCCCACTCGGAGTCCATGTCTCCAACCTCCCCCGGGATCAGGGAGAAACTCTCCCGGAGGTGGGAGTTGAAGACCCCCCTGACAGAGGGCTCCGCCAGACGTTCCCAGCAGACCCTCACAATACGCTTGGGCCTGCCAGGTCCGTCCGGCTTCCTCCTCCGCCAGCGGATCCAACTCACCACCAGGTGGTGATCAGTTGACAGCTCAGCCCCTCTCTTCACCCGAGTGTCCAAGACACGCGGTCGGAGGTCAGATGACACGATGACAAAGTCGATCATCGACCTCCGGCCTAGAGTGTCCTGGTGCCATGTGCACCGATGGACACCCTTGTGCTCGAACATGGTGTTCGTTATGGACAAGCTGTGACTAGCACAGAAGTCCAATAACAAAACACCGCTCGGGTTCAGATCGGGGAGGCCGTTCCTCCCAATCACGCCCCTCCAAGTGTCACTGTCGTTACCCACATGGGCGTTGAAATCCCCCAGGAGAACAACGGAGTCCCCGGATGGCGCACTATCTAGTACCCCTCCTAGGGACTCCAAGAAGGCCGGGTACTCTGCACTGCTGTTTGGCCCGTAGGCCGACACAACAGTGAGAGACCTGTCCCCGACCCGAAGGCGCAGGGACGCGACCCCCTCGTTCACCGGAGTGAACCCCAACACGCAGCGGCTGAGCTGTGGGGCAACGAGCAAGCCCACACCAGCTCGCCGCCGCTCCCCGCGGGCAACGCCAGAGAAATAGAGAGTCCAACCCCTCTCAAGAAGATGGGTTCCAGAGCCCAAGCTGTGCGTGGAGGTGAGGCCGACTATATCTAGCCGGTAACGCTCCACCTCCCGCACAAGCTCAGGCTCCTTCCCCCCCAGCGAGGTGACATTCCATGTCCCCAGAGCTAGTCTCCATGTCCGGAGATCCGGTCGCCGAGGTCCCCGCCTTCGACTGCCACCCGAATCTCTCCGCACCCGCCCCCCATGGCTCCTCCCGCAGGTGGTGGGTCCACGGGAGGACGGCCCCACGTCGTTTCTTCGGGCTGGGCCCGACCGGGCCCCGTGGGAAAAGGCCCGGCCACCAGGCGCTCGCTGCCGAGCACCCACCCCAGGCCTAGCTCCAGGGTGGGGCCCCGGTGACGCCAGTCCGGGCGACGTAACTGGCCTTGTTGTTGTCTTCTTGTTTGGTTTAGTTTTATCTTTTTGTCAGGTTGTGCGTTCAGATGATTATTTCTTTCTCAAATTAATATTTGCCTTTTATATAAATGAAAATATAAAAGCTGCTGAAGTCCTATATATATTATATATTTTATAAACGTATATTTATTTCCACCTTTGGCGTTGTTCTTCTTCATCAGCGGCTTCTCTTTAGGAGGAATAAAAGCTTTGTTCCTCTCTTCCTGTTTCTTGGTCAGAGCCTCCGCCTGCTTCACCTGAGAAAAAGCAAAGTAAAAACCTCAAATTCAACAAACATTTCACATTATGATGAATCCCGTGCAGAAAGCAGATGAAACTCACCTTGATTTCTTCCATCTTTTTCCTCTTTTTCACACTCTCACGCAGGAAGAATTCTCCCGTTGCCAGCTCCTTGTCCACCTGTGAAAGAAATTAATGTTAGATTATTGTTTTTGACCATGATGGACTTAAGATAGATAGATAGATTAGATTGCTCCTTTATTGTCCCACAGTGGGGAAATTCACAGTGCTACAGCAGCATTGAAAGAAGTTAAAAAAATTAAAACATTTAAATCAACACAACAGTGAGCCGACTGTGTGTAACGAGAGTCAACCTCACTTCCTGTTTCCTGTCTAGTCACTTCCTGTTTCCTGTCTAGTCACTTCCTGTTTCCTGCCTGGTCACTTCCTGTTTCCTGCCTGGTCACTTCCTGTTTCCTGCCTGGTCACTTCCTGTTTCCTGCCTGGTCACTTCCTGTTTCCTGCCTGGTCACTTCCTGTTTCCTGCCTGGTCACTTCCTGTTTCCTGCCTGGTCACTTCCTGTTTCCTGCCTGGTCACTTCCTGTTTCCTGCCTGGTCACTTCCTGTTTCCTGCCTGGTCACTTCCTGTTTCCTGCCTGGTCACTTCCTGTTTCCTGTCTGGTCACTTCCTGTTTCCTGTCTGGTCACTTCCTGTTCCTGTCTGGTCACTTCCTGTTTCCTGTCTGGTCACTTCCTGTTTCCTGCCTGGTCACTTCCTGTTTCCTGTCTAGTCACTTCCTGTTTCCTGTCTAGTCACTTCCTGTTTCCTGTCTAGTCACTTCCTGTTTCCTGCCTGGTCACTTCCTGTTTCCTGTCTAGTCACTTCCTGTTTCCTGTCTAGTCACTTCCTGTTTCCTGCCTGGTCACTTCCTGTTTCCTGTCTGGTCACTTCCTGTTTCCTGTCTGGTCACTTCCTGTTTTCTATCTGGTCACTTCCTGTTTCCTGCCTGGTCACTTCCTGTTTCCTGCCTGGTCACTTCCTGTTTCCTGTCTGGTCACTTCCTGTTTCCTGTCTGGTCACTTCCTGTTTCCTGTCTGGTCACTTCCTGTTTCCTGCCTGGTCACTTCCTGCTCACCTTGCTGTCGGGCTGGGCCGGGGGGAACGGCGTGTACTCCTTCTTCACGCTCTTCTTCTTGGGTTCTCGGCGCTTGGCCAGGTTCTTGTGCCTGAACTTGGGCAGGAACCGGTCCCAGCTCTGGACCCGCAGCTCCGGGTCTCTGGAAAGTTCCCGTTTGATCATCAGCGTCTGAAGGAGGAGATTTAAAAAACAAGTGACTCAGCTTTGTCCGTCTGACTTTTATCTTTTATTAAAGCTTCATAAACGTTTGGATGGATTTGCTGCTGTAAAACTGCAGGATTTCTGCCAAAGAATAATTCAGTCGCCACTGGAGGTTTCAGCAGGTTGTAAAACTGCTGTCATCATTCATATAATATACACTACCGTTCAGAAGGTGTAGAACACACACTTCTTACTGAAATTTACGCAGCTTATCACAGTCCTCCTCCCCTCCACAGCCTTTAAATCAGCCAATCAGAACAGAGGCTCAGAGGCTCTGAAAGACTGTACTGAGACGATCTTTGGTATAAAAATCAGGGAGTGTTTTATTTAATTAAAACGGTGTAATAATACATAAAAACTACCCGACCTAAAAAACGAGACATCAAACTTCAGGAATCAAGTAGTTAACAACTCTAATAATAATAAATTTTATTTTATATATAATATTAATTATTATAACCAGACAATAGTGTTTGTTTTTTGTTATATTTGTTTATGTCTATTAAACTAAAAGATACCAGAGTGTTACCAAAAAAAATCAATGTATATGTGTGTGTGTGTGTGTGTGTGTGTGTGTGTGTGTGCCCTCAGCTCCAGGTTCAGCCTCCTCGGCTTAAAACCCAGAGAGAACAGGTTTCAGTCAGGAGATCTAGAACAAGGATGGAGAGTTCTTCACCGGGCATGGATGTGGTTTATGTGAACGTCAGAAATCCTGACGTCCCTGAACGCACCTTAATGTTGTAGATGGGGTGGATGTTCTTCATCGTGTCCATGACCACTTTACGGACCTGGAGACACCAAACACACACATTATGCTGAGGATTTATCTGTGATAATTAAGTGATAAGTTTCATCTATGATATTACACAGTACTACACAGTTGATCATTTGAGGGCTGAAAGCAGCTCTTTAATTGCAGACTTTCATTATATTATGTATGATTTCATTATTAGTTTGTTCTCACCTCCTTGAGGCCGTTGAAGGGCCCCAGCGCCGACACCGTGTTGCCCTGAACCATCACGTAGCAGCTGGTCAGCAGCTCCAACGCCTGGACACCAACATCACACTTACTGGACATAACGGCTTTACGAGAATTAACAGAGACACTAACAGTCTAATAGTTGAATGAAACACAAAGAGCGACCTGAAAACCTGAGAAACCTGCTGGAAAACAGCAGGACCTCACCTTTAAGGTGGAGCCTTTTGGTCCAATCAGACGCTGCCTCCTCTTCACAAACCGCTCCCTGTTCCTCACCAGGGTCCCGATCTTTATGATGTCACAAGCCACGTCGTCCTCCAGTATCCTCACAGCCTGGAAACAGTAAAAACAACAAAACATGAAAATTAAACAAATGAGGAATTAAACCGGCTAAATCTACACTCTGGATGTGAGTTCAGAGATGACCTGCCTGTTTGAACTGTTATGGTCATTAACCACCTCCTGGGTGTTTACCTGTTCGAAGGGGACGCTCCTGGCCAGCAGCTTGATGAGGTCGCGGCTCCTCACGATGGCGTACGGGTCAAAGGTTTTTTTGGTGGTGCAGACGCTCATGCTGCCTTCAATCAGGTCCAGAGACGCTTTGATGTGCTGAGAGAAAGAGAAAAAATCCACGTTAAACAGGAAGGAAACAACGTGAGTGATAAAACAGCCATTAATCATGTCCAGATTCTCTGGTTCCAGCTTCTGTTCTCTGATTATTTCCTGGTTTCTTTATTCTTCTATAATAGTAAACTGATGATCTTTGGGCTGGTTAATGAACCAGAGCCTGGGTGTGTGGGTGGTGTCCTCATGGGGGGCCACTCACCGCCTCCCCCAGGGCCTTCTCCACCAGGGGCCAGCACTCCTTCAGGTAGGCCTCTCTGTATTTGGGGAAGAGCGTGGCGAAGCTGCTCTCCTCCAGGAGGCCGCGGGGGTTGTCGTCCCTGGTGAACGGCTGCTCCCTCCAGCCGTCAGGGACCGTCAGGAGCTCGGCTTCATCGGCTGGAGGCAACAGGAAGTTAGTGGATAGTTCAGTGACTGAGCTGATCTGAGACAACAGCTTCTATCACACAGCACGACTAGAGAAAAAGGCTGAAAAGTGAGAGTGAATCTTTTTTACTCAGGACCCCCACAGCTGCCTGCCCCCTCAGAGGGGCATCACTGTACTTTTACTGAAGCAGGATTTTATTTACTTGGACACTAAAATAATATTCCGATATTTTGTACTTCTAATGGAGTATATTTACATTTGAGTGCAATATCTTGTATTAATATTATTTATATAATTTTCCAGGTATAATAAAAACAGAAAGATTAACACAGCTTCCAGATTTGAGGAGAAAGCAGCGAGTTTAAACTGTTTACAACACGGCTAACAGCTAACGGCTAACTAGCCTGATGCTAACCCATGTGAGCTAAACAACCCGCTTCTCTCTCCGCTGCCGAGGCTCCAGTAACCGGATTAAACTCCGGGAACACGGATTAAATCCCGCGACTCACCTTGGGTTTCAGCCTTTTTATGCTGTTTCTTAGTTTGAGCTTCACTCACGCCGTCTCCCGTCACGGAGGACGCCATTGTTGAGTCACAGCGGAAGTGACGCAATCGCGCATCTTCTTCCCGCGACGTCACAAACGAAATATCGAAACAAAAAATAAACGAAAAATCAAATTTGATAAAAAAAGACAGTTTTTTAGCATTTTTAATTATAACATTTCCCCAACTCAACCATTTTATCTATTTTGTACTTCATTTTTATATATTCATGAATGATGAACACACACACACACACGTGTGTTATTAAAATAATTAGTAGATAAATACTAGGAAATGCAAATTTGAGTTAAAGTTTATTTATGCAACACAGTTCAACAACATCGTGCTGCATTTAGAACAAGTGAAAATAAACAGAACCGGTAATAAAGAGTCCAGGAGTGAAAGGCGAGTTTGACTGGTTCTGGTGATTTTCTCTTATCTGCTCAGGATGCTGCTTATCTCACAGGAACATTTAC
Source organism: Eupleurogrammus muticus (assembly GCA_036785175.1). Lineage (NCBI taxonomy): Eukaryota > Metazoa > Chordata > Actinopteri > Scombriformes > Trichiuridae > Eupleurogrammus > Eupleurogrammus muticus. The sequence goes on from JAYKQN010000041.1 coordinate 556,612, forward strand.
ACAAGAATCAGAACATGAAGTTCAGGAAACTATTGAAAGAAGCCAACGAAAGCAGCACATCGGATTATTTTCCAGTTTAACTCCTTTGGTGCCGTTTGTTTTTTCCTTTGACTCGTTTGTATTTATTTTTCTCTTAAAAAGCTAGACACCATAAAATGACTCACATTTCAACCATATAATTATAAACCACATAATACCTATTGGTATTACTGTATTCTATTTCTATTAAAGGGGCTGTTTATAGAACATTTTCAATCATTTCATATCCAATGACAGACACTAGGTTTATTTAAATACAGTTTCCATGATGCAGAATAAAATAATTCTATATATAAAACAGCACATTATGCATCTGTCTGTGACTGATATACTTTCATTTTACATGTTAGCACATCATTCCTTATTTTACATGTTTTTATTGGCTGCTGTGACAACTTTGATAAAATCATCTAATTGACTCATCCTGATGACTGAAGGGACGTTTTGTCTGTTTATTCCCAGCAGACGTCAGTAACTGACCATTATAACCTGATTTAAGCACTTTCCCCACAGGAATTGAAATAATTTAACTATTTATACATTTTTACTAACAATTCTAAAAATAAACCACCTAAACATCTCAAACCCGTTTGTTTTTTTATTCAGTTTTAACTTATAGAGACTAAACATTTGACAGGATTTCTCTGCTGCATCCACACACTGAAAATGATCTTAATGTGAAAAAGACACAGGAATGCAGTTTTAAACAGTTTATTGCAGCCGTAGCCGCTCGTAATGAGTCATTATTGCTTTAGTTGCTGTGAGAGTGAGAAAAACCACTGACAGAACGCTGATGGAGCCACAGACGATGGAAACCACCGTCCCTGCAACAGAAACACCAATGAAGCGTCTATATTCATGTCTGCCCCTGCTGGGCAAGAGACTGATCAATAATCATGACACGCAGTAACAGCAAGTCATCAAGCACAAAATAATCCAATGTTTAGAGGAAAATCAATTATTTCCAATGTCAATCGATATAAAAACATTTATTGCATAAAATTTGTAAAGTAAAAAAAGATATAGTACAAGTGGACTTTTAAATAGCATGAACACTAAACGTACATTTTTAGACCTGATGAATGATTCTTAACTGGATTTCAGGAAGTTTTTGACTTTCTCATCTTGACAAACGTGACTTATTGACACACACACACACATTTATGATAATCAGACTCACAGTGATGATCCTGCAGCTCCTTCCTCTGCTCCACCAGCAGAGGTCCAGCCGACACCACAGCAGCTCTGACCTTCGTCCCCACGTGTCTCCTGAGCCGATGATGAAGATCGTTGCTGCAAACCTGAGTTCAGCAGAACAACAGCTGTAAAAGACTCATGTAGTCACATCCGTCACGATTCTGCAGGAAATGCTTAACTTCTAAATAATACAGTGATGCATGTTAACAGACAGGGTCAGAAGGTGACGTCTGGAACAGTGAAGGCGATGCAAACCGTGGTGCAGTCGTCCTCGGGGCCACAGATGCTGGCCAGGCAGTGGAAGTACAGCGGCATGCGGCGCGGCATCGAAAACGTGTCCACGGAGAAACGGGTTCGCTGCTCCACGCCGTTAACGGAGAACCAGAGGAAGGTTTCATCGACAGGACAACTGGACGAGAAAAGAGCAAACGTCTATAGGACCAGAAAACAGCAGCAACACAAGAAAATACTACAATACAACAGAGTTAAAAAAACAAAAACTACTGCAAACATTTTTAGCAACTCTAATATAAATCCCTTTTTCATTAAAAATGATTCTAGTATTTTATAAATATAAAACTATGTAGAGCTTGGAACTTCTCTAGTGTTTAAACACAAAAAAGAAAATGTGTATTTGCATGATGTGGGACCTGAAACATTAAAACGTCTGTTGAAGTATTTCTGGCATAAACAGGATGTGAAAAGACATGGATGAATCTGATTGGCTCATTAAGACACTGGGATCAACCCGATTGGCTCTGGGCCATTTAAAAGTGGAAGTTCTATCACTTTGATTTAAACAGACCAGTTAAACTGTTTAGAACCAGACTAGTTCCTGGATTTCCTTGTCCACCGACCCGTCCTGCAGGAACAGGCCCTGGACCGGGTCCTGGGGGTCCGTGGTCTCGGTGGCCCAGCAGGAGTCCACCCGCAGCCTCAGGCCCGCGGAGAAGGACCCGTTGGACTGCAGGGACACCTGGAAGAACAGGGAGTCCTCCGGGCCCAGGGACACGGCGTCCTGGTACCGGTCCTGGTACGACCCGTCTCCATACAGGGTCATGTTCAGAACCAGCAGGAGCGACGAGTTGAACTCCACCAGGGACAGAGACGACAACCTGAACCAGGACAATGAGTAAAACTATTAGATACTGATTTCTATTAGATTCTATTCTGTGACTTACAGCAAATATCCACCTGTCAGTGTAAAAGTGGTTTACAGGAACATCTGTTTATAGCAGAGTTAAGGTGGATTCTGTGTTTTACAGGCTTAAGGTGGGTTCTCCTCACCACTCCATGTCCACGCTGATGTGAGCGTTGCTGACGTAGTGACGGGGGTAAACACATTTGAACACGACGGCCAGGTCCCTCCGGCTGATGGTTTCCTCTTTGGTCAACGTCACCTTCAACGTGTTGAGGAACTCCATGTGGGACGCGTTCATCTGGACCAAACAATCCGACAGTAAAACACTTTTCTTGGTTGCAGCCTGACATCGTAGAAACCTGCAAAGAACAGTTTGTTTTGTGTTGACAGGCTCAGATCCACTCACCCTCCTCTCTGTTCCACATTCAGAGGATTTCCGTGACGTACGGAAGTAGTAGAGCGAGTCCTTTTCCTCTGGAGAACATCGGCCGTCGTTCAGCTTCACGTCGACTTTGCCTCCGATGTAGGACGTCAGGTAGGACCTGGATATTCCTCCAGCCATCAGCTTATCCTGACACTGGCTAAAAAGACCTTTTTCTGTTTGAAAAACAGGGGTCAGAGTCTAGTGATGTGGACTTGGAGAAAATCTGCATCAAACAAGGGCTTCAGGAATAGAAGAGACAAAATCCACCAAACAGAGACTTGGAAGTAAAATTAGGAATTTATCCAAAAACACACGAGTCCGTTCAGTCTTCTACTATCAAGCAGATATTTGTTAGATCTTGTCAGCTGATTTATCCTCACTGTACCGTAACAGGCCGGTTGTGAGGTCACAGGCGGCGCCATCACGCCGCTGACATCGTAGAAACCGTGTTGACAGATGCAGGAGTAAGATCCTAGAGTGTTGATGCACACGGAGTTCAGCGGACACAGGGTTTGTTTGGAGGAAGCACAGAGATCTGGACCTGGAGCAGAACACGAACAATGAGGGGAAACAGAAAACAGACGTAGTTTAACAGATGTGAACAGACGAGTCGTCACCGTCCCACGAGATCACGCCGTCAGCGACGGTGAAGTCGGTGGCGTTCAGGGAGCGGATGAATTCCAGCTGTTCGTCGGCCGGCAGCAGAGCGTCGTCGTCTTTCTCAGTCGCGTCGAATGACATGAAGAGAAGTTCCATTTTGTCGGGATCCGCTGCCGGTTCCAGAGAGGCCAGTTCAACCCGGACCGGCTGATCGAACCCGGCCAACAGATCCTGAAGCTGCAGAAAGACGTGTAGATGGGTTGTTTCTGTAGGATGTTTGGTGTGGATCCATCAATCATAACTTTACGTACTTAATATGCATTGTTCAAGATACAACTTTCACAAACAACTGTGTTTAAAAAAAAAAAAAAAAAAAAAAAAAAAAAGTTAAAAATGTACTGTCATTGGAGTTCAAACACTACTAGAAATCTATTTAGAAATGCAAACATTTATTGTTAAATGTGTCTACAAATGCCATTTCTAAGTTATTTATTAATTATTTTTAAGTCTTCATAATTACGGTTGTCCATGTTGTTTTATGATAGCAGCTCAAACAGGAGACCAGCGCAGAGTCAGAGAAATGCCTCTGCTGTGCAGCCGTGTTAATGTTTAGACAAAATGCTGGTGCTCGTTAGCATGTTTAAACGTATGTTTTACACACCTGCTGAATCAGACTGATAATAAATAGAACAAGTCAAGCTTCAGAGGAACATTTGCCGTCACCTTATCTCTGACAATCGTCCCCATTTTATTTCTGGGCTCGTCATCCTGCAGATCTCCAGGAACCGACCAGGGAACCACCACCGTTAGACCCAGGTTAGAAACATCCAGCATCTCTGGGGAGGCAACAAAACCAAGGAGGTTCAGCATTTATCAGAATCAACATTAATGAATCATTATCAGATTGTCTGAGTGTTGCTATTTGTCAGTTTTTCTTAAATTCTGAAGGTAAAATATAAAAAGGAGTATTTAATAAAAGGCTGACTGACCCAGGTCCGGGGCGACCCCCGCCGCCCTGACCAGCAGCTGCTCCAGGGACGAGTTGGAGCCCTGGAAACACAGGTGGGAGGGGGGCGACTCCAGCCGCTCGCCACACTCCTCCCACACGTCCAGCAGGTAGCTCCGCCCCTCCTCCAGCCCCGGCAGGTGCAGCTGACTGCCGGTCAGGTGACTGCTCTGCAGCGGCGTGCCGTCCTCCAGCGACAGCTCGTACAGGAAGCCCACGGCCGAGGGCGGTGGCGTGCCGGGGGTCCAGGAGGCCGTGGAGGTGTTGGAGCGGTACTGGAGCTCAGAAACCCCACGGGGCCCTGAACACACCACAGAAACACACCAGTCTGGCTGGAAAACTGAAAACTTGAACTAAAATATGCAGAATTTGCTGCTAAAACCTTGTCATGATGAAGAAAGAAATTACCCACACTGCATTCACCTGTAATTATCGTACCTGTATTAGCGGTGATGCTCCTGGTGCTCATCAGCACGCCGTCGCCACACAGCGCCTCCACTGCGGCGGCGTGCTGCTGGCAGGGCTGCAGCCCCCCCACCGTGAAGCTGGTGAGCAGCGTGGAGCCCCGCGGCGCCCCCTCATGGAGGACACGGAACACGGAGATGGACGAGGAGTTCCTGACCTCCCAGCTCAGGGTGTAGTTGTCTGGGCCGAAGGACGTCTGCTGCAGGGTCTGGATGCTGGAGTGACCTGGGGGGGGGGGGGGGGGGGGGGGTACAGTTTAATATTCCTACAGCGCTATAATGTGATTGTATAAGGTACAATCTGGGGAACCTGGTAGACTCACGTAATTGCCATTAACATATTTATCAAAACCTGTTTCTTGTCTCGTCAGAAAATGGTTTTGTATAATAACATAAATGTAAATCTGTGTTCCAAAACCAAAACCTTTACACATTAGTTTAACATGTTTAATGGTGCAGGTAAAGCTGGAGTAAAGTGACTCCACATAATTAGAAGTAAACCAGCATATTTCTCTAGCTGGTGGAGATGTTCGTGTCCCATCTGTACATCTCTGTGATTATTGGACATTGATCGTTTCGTGCCTGCGTTCCCGTCGTTGTGGACCATCCTGCTGTAGCGGGACTCGGCCCCCGCCTGACACACCGTCTGCAGGCCGAACCTCAGCCGCTCGCAGGGCTGCAGGTCCGACAGGACCAGGGAGAACCGGTCCTTCTGGAGCCAGGACCGGTCCTCACGGGTCACGTGGTCGGTGCCGTTGAGGTGGAAGCAGGTGAGCAGGAAGTGGGAGTATCTGTGGTTGTCAGGACAGTCCCAGGACAGGGAAAGGCTGCTGGCGTTCCAGGACGTCACCTCAAAGTCCTTCGGAACATCTGGATCTGACGGAAAGAACAGATGCTGCGTTTACACGTCAAACACCAGCATGACCTGTTCACTGGTAAAAAACAAACAAAAACATCAACTGATGTTAAGCGTAAATGTTTATATAAAATAGCAAACAAAAATTAAAATTTTACAAATTTATATATAGAATGGAAAATGCATTAAATGTATTTTTCACCAAGGTTTATATTAAATACATTCACATTTTAAATTATTATATGTAACATTAAAAGATGAAATGCATAGTATATAAAATGGTTTAAATACAATTACTTTATATACAATAAAAAATTATATAGAAATACATGCATGTGCACGTTTTATTTTATGTATGAGGCCAGTCATGTGACACATTTCCTGTGTTTCTCCGTTACCTGTGACGGTGGCGATGCAGGTGAGGGCCTGACTCCCTCCCAGCTCCACACAGGCCAGGTAGCGGCTGCAGGGCTCCAGGCCCATGAAGCGGTAGTGGCTGCGGGGGGTCGAGTCCCTGCTGAGGGTCTGGAAGGAGCCCAGGTCCCGCTGGAACAGGGTCACCCAGTGCCGGCCCCCCACGACCCGGCGGCCCCGGACCCAGGAGACCAGCAGCGTGGACGGGGACCTGGACTCCAACCTGACCGGGAGACGGCGAGAGTGACCTGGGACGCCAGGAGGGGTCGAAGGTCACGGCCAGGGACAATAAGACCAGTCAAATGAAAAATAAATGTACATTTGTCATTTAAGAGTCTATTTGTGAACGCTTCAAAACTGTGTTTTAATGTCTTTAAAGTACAAGTCAAATATTCACCTGATCATCAGGAGAAAATCAAATCATTTATTTAGCTTAACAAAACCTGAGAACATTCTATAAAACATAATTTGTTTTTTTTCCAGATAATCCGACCTGACGCGAGGAAGAAGTTTTCATCCTGGTGGAAGAACAAGGTTCCGTTCTCACAGGCGAAGACGTCAGAAGGATTCAGCGTGTTGAGCAGGGCCTGCACAGAAAGACGGATGAACGACGGATGAACGACGGACGAGAGACGGATGAGAGGAAACAGCATTAAACAGCAGACTCAGACCTTGGTGGAATCTGTGGGGAGTTTCTGTGGTTTCTGTAAACCTCGAACTTTAGTGTGAGTTGAACCTGGAAACAGAAAAAACGTTTAGTTTAGTAATCAGTCGTTGAGTAACTAAAGTACAAATACTTAAAGGTTGTGTATTTATCTGTATTCATCATGTTAAATTAAAACCAGTCAGCCCTTCATCACCATTAAAAGAGAACACATGAAATATGTTGAAAGATTAAGATAAAGGACAATTCCACACAAAGTGTTACAATCAAGACGTCGTACGTGGCGTGAAGGTGAAGCTCCATCCTCTGACGCCTCCTTGGTGCTGCAGCGTCAGCTTGTTTTCTACGCTCGAAGGAACCGTCACCGACGTCGCTTTTTTAGACGACGTCCTGACGGACGCCAGCGACGTCCCGTTCAGCCAGATGTTGCTCTGCTGCCTTCAGCACAGGAACAGAACATCTGGGTCAGCAAGACTCACAAGACTCACTGCTGGAGTTTTATTTGGTTTTTAAGATCAAATTACCAAAAGTCCAAGTTACGAAAAAGTCCAAGTTACGAAAAAGTCCAAGTTACGAAAAAGTCCAAGTTACGAAAAAGTCAAAGTTACGAAAAAGTCAAAGTTACGAAAAAGTCAAAGTTACGAAAAAGTCAAAGTTACGAAAAAGTCAAAGTTACGAAAAAGTCAAAGTTACGAAAAAGTCAAAGTTACGAAAAAGTCAAAGTTACGAACAAGTCAAAGTTACGAACAAGTCAATAATAAATGTGGAAAAGTGTTTTTGATAAAACAGGCTGTTAATACAAAATAAAATAGAAACTTGCACAAAGCTTAAAATATTATGGAGAATTATTTCCATTATTTATTGATGGCAAAAGCAAAATACTAAAATGTACAGGTCATAAAACAGTCTGTAATTGATGCTTTTACTTTTCATACTTTGAGTATATTTTGTTAATATTATTTAAGTGACATTTTGAATTCAGGGTTCTACTCATTTCTCAGGTAAATGATGTGGTTCCTGTTGTTTGTAAGTGGGTTTCTGCAGAAAAAAAAACAAAAAACTGGTGTTTTACCGTTCCATGGCTCCATCTCTGCTCATCCAACAGATGGAGAAAACGACGTCATCACAGCGACCTGGAAGCAGCAACGTTCACGTCAACATCCACATCCCTGAAGGCCTGAACCTGCGTCTGCTACTCACCAAACGACAGAGGAAGCAGCAGGAAGAAGAAGAAGGAAAAGTCCACGGAGTTCCTGCAAAAACACCAAAAAACAAAACAACTTATGGTCAAATCACACAGAGAGACGCGCAGGTTCAAACATGTTCTTACATCTTCTCAGTCCCAGAGAGAACAGCTCAGTTTGTGTTAATCAGCAGCAGCAGAGCTGTCAATCAGCTTTTAATGAGGGGCAGGTGTGACATCACAACTCACCTGCTGCAGGTGAGGAAACAAAGAGGAACTTATAGAAGCTCAGTGGAGCGTTTAGAATCATCTTCACTCTGTTCAGGCTTTTAATTAACTGGTAAAATACAAACAAGTTAAGTTTTAATCATAAATCACACGAGAAAACCTCAGCTACGAATTTACCTGCTGAAGGTAAGAAAATAAAAACGGATTTTAGAGTATTAATGGTCCAAAATACACATTTCAGTGCTTGGTTTCACGTTAATGCAGATTTATTTATAGTTATTGTCTTTACTTTGGTGTTAATCTAATAATTAACCTGTTAAATCCTAAAAAACATGAATCCATATTGATAAACTAAAACATTAAAATGACCAAGCGTCATAATACACCACAGTATAATGTATAAGGAGTACTTTTACTTTGAGTACCTGAGTACATGTTGTTGTTAATACTTTTACTCCTTAAACAACATTATAATTATTTATTACTTACTATTAAACTATTACTTTAGCAGCATAAAGGCAGCAGTGTTGTGTCAGGCCTGCAGGGGGCAGCACCTCCCTCCATCTGCAGAAAAACAAACAGAACTGGCAGTGAGAGAATTCAAGTTTTTCATCATTGGATTTAAAAAAGTCCCCAAAAATACACAAAAATACTCAATTAGGTGTAAAAGTTCATCATAAAGCTCATCACATTCACTGTTAAACTACAACTACTGTATTCACTAAAGGTTCATCTTTATGGAAGAAATATTTAGAGCCAACAATTCAGTAAAAGTACCAATATATGATAAAAAAAACTCCATTAGAAATAAAAGTCCTGCTTGAAAAATCCTATTTTAAACATGGTGCTGCTATAACTAATGTAATAGCAACTATAATATAAATATAATATAAAACAATAATAAATATTATATATATAATAATTTATTTTTATTTATTTTTTATTATACATATATATATTAAATAACATATTCATTATTATATATATCATTTATAATAATAAAAGTAATTTTGTTCTAATATCTTGCATCATTATATTAAATTATTAGTGAAACCAACTGGAACTATTATTAACTCACACATGTTAAATATTTTCTTCTTTTTGTGAGACATCAGACAATGAACCGGTTTCATCTTTTAACCATGTGCAGGATTTTAAAGGTTAAAGTTTTTAAAAGTTATATCATCTATTGAGTCAGTTCTGCATATGAAGAGAATAAGGCAGAAAATATGCAGAAATGCATCAAAATTGTCCTCACAGCCCTTGACTTATTTTTCTGAATGGAAGAATGTAAGACATGTTTTCCTGAGGACACCTGCTGCGTGACTTTCATCCCAGTTTATGTGAGTGTGACCCTGTGATTTTAATCAAATCTAAGAGCAGACGAGTCGTCCTCCATTAGAGCTCCGCCGAGGCTCCACAGAGGAACTTTTGTCCAACTCGACCTTTAACGAAGCGTCCGGACAAATCCCAGTCACAAGTTGAATCTGCGCGAAGCGTGCGGCTGCGACTCCGCTGAGCTCGGACCCGGGATCCTGGTTCCACGTCGAATCATGATCTGAGGCAGGATAAATACACGGATATAGAGGAGTACTTCAGCACGACGACCATGGAGACCCGGCGCTGTTTCCTGCTGCTGCTGAGTCTGGCTCTGGCCTCCGGGGAAACGGTGGCGAGCGGCGGCTTCGACCTGGTGGGCTTCCTGAGGGGCCTGTTCCCCGGGCTGCTGGGCCCCGAGCAGCCCTTCATCATCAAGAGGGACTTCGAGTTGAACTCACTGAAGGAGCTGGGACGCCCAGAGGCGACGCCCATCGCTACGGCGACGCCCGAGGACAAAACCGAGGACGAGGACACGTACGAGGCCCCGGGGCCCTACCTGCTGACCAAGGACGGCCCCATCAAGGGGATCCTGGTGGACAAGGCCCAGGTGTTCTATGGGATCCCTTATGCAGAACCGCCCGTCGGAGCCTACCGCTGGAAGCCCCCCAGGCCCGTCACGCCCTGGGCCGGCGTGTACGACGCCACCTTCCCCAGGGCGCCGTGCATGCAGGCCTGCACCGGACCAATCACTGAGGAGTGTCCCCAAAAGGTAAGAGAAGGAACAGGATCTTATCACATGGAGGTCTCACATGTCCTGAATGTCATGGACAAGTGAGGACCTTCACCTGTGATAATCACGACAGGTGAGTTCACCTGTGATAATCACGACAGGTCAGTTCCCCTGTGATAATCACGACAGGTGAGTTCACCTGTGATAATCACAACTGAGGACCTTCACCTGTGATAATCACGACAGGTGAGGACCTTCACCTGTGATAATCACGACAGGTGAGGACCTTCACCTGTGATAATCACGACAGGTGAGGACCTTCACCTGTGATAATCACGAAAAGTGGGGACCTTCACCTGTGATAATCACGAAAAGTAGGGACCTTCACCTGTGATAATCACGAAAAGTGGGGACCTTCACCTGTGATAATCACGACAGGTGAGTTCACCTGTGATAATCACGACAGGTGAGTTCACCTGTGATAATCACGACAGGTGAGTTCACCTGTGATAATCACGACAGGTGAGTTCACCTGTGATAATCACGACAGGTGAGTTCACCTGTGATAATCACGACAGGTGAGGACCTTCACCTGTGATAATCACGACAAACCTTGGGATGAAGTGTTTCACTAGATGACGTCTATTTATTCTAATGAAAGTTGAACCAAACATGAAGCGTTTCTCTCCTTTTGGTTTGGTTCCAGTGTTTTCGCTGGTATCACATGCTCAGCCTCTCCCTGTAAAAATCAAACCAGGGTTTTAGGTTTTGTTCTAGCTTTGTTCCATCAACTGTAAATATGTTTCTGTGATGTGTTTCATGGTTTTTGTGGGAAAAGACTTCATCTTGTTCTAAGAATAGATGAAATAAAAGGTAGTGTATGTAAGATTTAACAGCATTTAATGGAACAGACTTATAACCAAAGAACAGAAGCTGAGAAACCAGAGAATTTTCTTCCTAAAAATGAATCTAATTGATTATTGGAAGTGTTTTGTGATTAATATAATATTTGGCAACTAATCAAACAACAATTGCAGCACTAACATGCAACAATCAGATTTTGTCTTTTGCCATATGGAACAAATGCCTGAGTTTACACTTTAAAATCCTTGGCATTTTCAACAAATGGGGCCTTGACAAAGGAAGGAGAACTGTCAGTGGCAGATTTTATCATCCGTGGCTAATTAGCTTATTAAGCTGACGATTGTGTGGTTGAGAGACATTTTTCAAGCTGACTTTCCTATTAAAGCGTGTAAATAAGCATTAAATCCACTCTGATGGCTTCATATGTACTCGTATACTCCACAAAGGTCAGCGAGGACTGTCTCTACCTCAACGTCTTCGTCCCTCGTGACGTGAACTTCAGCTCGCCCCTGATGACGCCGCTGCCCGTCATGGTCTGGATCCACGGCGGCGACTTCATCGCTGGCTCCGCCTCCAAGCCGCTGTATGACGGCCGTTTCCTCAGCAACTTCACGCACACCATCGTTGTTAGCCTGGAATACCGACTGGGTGAGCACGTATGCCGATGATGTGACTTTATAAATCTGTTACTGGAAAATGGACAAGTGCTTCCTCCTCACATCATAGGAATCTGTGCTTTAAAAATGTAAAGTTTAAAGTAGTTATTACAAGTGGAGGTTTGATACAGGTAAAGTTGAAATGCACCAATTGAATGTTTGTGAGGACATGAGTGGGTGCATATGTTTTAAAAAGAAGAATAACACATGGAATCAAATTGGGAAATTTTCTCAACATAAAATTAAGAAAGTCAAAGGAAAAGAACTTGTTGTTTGGATGGAGCTGCAACAATTAGTCAATTAATCAATTAGTTGCCAACTATTACATTTATCAGCAACTATTGTGACAACCAATTAATCGGTTTGAGTAAATAGATAATTAAGTACCTTTAGTACCTTTATATTATTTAATGGATTTGTGAACAAAAGATGATTTAATTTTGACAACTGATTAAACTTGAGTCTTTGGCCAAAAAGACACACAAATATTATAAGAATTATAACGATTTTTTAATAATATATTTTATAACAATTAGAATAGTGACATTGTTGGTGCAGCAATTCATCGATTAGTTGCCAACTACTTAAATAATTGATTTAAGTCATTTTTTAATTCTAAAATCTCTGGTTCAGCTTCTGTTCTCTGATTATTTCCTGGTTTCTTTATTCTTCTATAATAGTAAACTGATGATCTTTGGGTTGTGGACAAAAAAAGATATTTTAGCTTCAATCTGCAGCTTTAGAAACACTGATCAACATTTTACACCGTTTTGTGAAGCAATTAAATAATCGATTAATCATTTAAATACTAATCAACAGCCAGAACAGATGTTGGTTCCAGTCTTTGTCTGGTGCTGAGCTCAATGAAGGATGAAGTTCATCACTGTAGAAACAAGCAGACGTCTCGAGGAAGACATTAATCACTTAGTTAAATAATGGTGTGTGTGTGTGTGTGTGTGTGTGTGTGTGTGTGTGTGTGTGTGTGTGTGTGTGTGTCTCTAAATGACTAGGTCTGTTGGTAACTATTCACCACATGTGAGCTCTAATTGGTAAACGAGCGTCCTGCTGGAGTCCATTACCCGTCTCTGGTCATGTGAACTGACGCGTGTTTTTTTTTTAGGTGCGTTTGGGTTCCTGGTTTCGGGCAAAGACCCCCACAGCTCGGCCTCGGGGAACTACGGGATCCTGGACCAGCAGGCGGCCCTGCTGTGGGTCCAGCAGAACATCGCCGTGTTCGGGGGCGACCCCAGCAAGGTACGGGTTCACGTCAACGCTCCACGGGTTCACGTCAACGCTCCCTCACAGGATAATCCAATGTTCTCATCAGGGCTGCTCCAAAGAAACGTCTCTTTATTCTACATTTCAGTTCTCGAGTGACGCTTTTCCACCAGAACAAAATAGTGTTGCACATATTTTAAAACTTCTCCAAACAAATGCTGAAAAACTGTAAAACTACTGTGAAAAGTTTTTACAGTAGATCTGACAAATACTTACTGTTATAAAATACTGTAAATACAACTGAAATAATAGTAGTTAATGTTTATTGTACAAGTAGTCACCTAAAACTGTAAATGAACTGAATTCTGTATTAGATAGAAGTTCAGTTCCAGTAAAAAAAATAATTCCTGTAACTTTCTGATCATTTCTGCCAGTTAGAACCTGTAGATTTTAGGGATTTCCAGTTTAATTCAATGTTCTCTTTAGCTTTATTTGATTTTCTTTCAAAAGAAACCTCTTTATTTAGCATTTTTTTCTTTTTTTCTTTTCACATTTCCAGTATTTATGAAAAATTCTGTTCAACACATCTTTATTCAGCACGAGTTTTCTATTAGTAAAAAAACAATTGTCATGAATAGAAGTAGAATAAATGATCTGTGTGTGTGTGTGTGTGTGTGTGTGTGTGTGTGTGTGTGTGTGTGTGTGTGTGTGTGTGTGTGTGTGTGTGTGTCAGGTGACGATATTTGGGGAAAGTGCGGGGGCTCAGTCTGTAGGTCTCCACCTGATGATCCAGAGCAGCAAACCGCTGTTTAAACAGGCCGTGCTGCAGAGCCTGCCCTTCTCCATCCCGCTGAAGACCAGGTGAAGATCTACACCACGTCTGTACATTCATTTAGTTTTTAAGAAATAGGACAATACGTTTAAAATAGAGCAAGTGTCACATCTGTGTACACCAGTGCTCCCCCCCCCCCTATGGAAGAAGAAAACATCTCGTGCCCCCCCATGCGTGAACCAAGCCCTACAGACGCTTCGTCATATTTCCTCGTCTTAGCTTTGGGAGACTTTCGTTTGTCTCTTTATCTCCGTCTCTCTCCGCCTGTCTTCTCATCCCTGTTAAATATGTTTTCATGGTGTCACTTGGTGTCTACACTTCATACTCATACTCTGTGCTGTATGCTCCCTGTGAACACTCTGCTGCCCCCTAATGGAGTGGAGGTGCAATTGCACTTTATTCTAGGACAGTAAAACATATCAAAATACAAAAAATAAAAAAGCATGTTCCCTGAAGTCAAACGCGCCCCCCCACTATTTGAGAACTACTGGTGTACACACGTGTATATATTCATATGTGTGTGTGTGTAAACATGTGAGATTGCAGCCATGAGGCTAACTTCTGTCTTGAGTAGCAGGTTGATGGTGATGGTTGATGATATTGCAATTTTCCCAACAAATATAAAGTTCTATTTTTAATAAATGACGGCAGGACTACCTCGTAGACATAAAGTCAGTACTACAGGTTGGCTTCGCAGAGAAGTTTTCGTAAAACTTGAAGCCGAACTCTAATCCAGAGTTTGTCTTTGCCAGACACGACGCGCTGAAGCTGGGGAAGCACTTCGCCAAACAGACCAACTGCTCCGTCAGCGACATCGTCTGCCTGCTGTCGCTGTCTCCACAGGCCGTCCTCGCCGCCCAGATAAAAACAAGTAGGACGCCAAGAAAACAGAAAAAACAGCCCACACTCACCAAATGATGGCACACACACACACACACACACACACACACACACACACACACACACACACACACATTGTGTTAGGGTGTGTTAATCTGCAAATAAAAAATAGATAAAAAGCATTCGTATCTTCCTGCTGTGACGTATTGGGACAAACCAAAGGGATCAGTGTGTTTCTTAGATGGATGCTCGTGGCCTGCAGCACAGCGTGATGCAGTGTGTCTGCAGGTCGACGGGTTATTGATGTTTGCTGCTTCTGTCTCTGGCTGCAGCCTAAAGATCTGGAACAAAAAGCCTCAGACGAGACTTTTAATCTTTAAATTCAGTCTAATTAATTAGCAGCATGGTTGTTACCACAGTCCTTTGACTTCCTCTGAAATCTTTCCCGACCTCAGGCTCCAAGATCGTGAACCCGTTTAAGTTCCTGGAGGTGTTTGAGACATGGGGCCCCTACATCGACGGAGAGCTGATCAAGGAGCAGGCGGTCACGGCCTTCCAGAAAGGCCACTGGCAGAAGGACAAGTCGGTGCTGCTGGGTGAGGTTCAGAGGCTGGAGGTCCCGCTAGGAACCAGAAATATGTCCTAAAGGTCCTGCTAGGAACCAGAAATATGTCCTAAAGGTCCCTCTTTAGTGCGAGGACACACTATATGGATGTTTTCCAGACACTCTTCTTTTTACTTGAATTTTTGAAGTTCATCATCCTTTGGACCCTTTCAACACCAATTATATTTGATCAAAAACAAGATTTTTCAGATGTTAAAATGTCATTTTTTGCAGGATAAAGGTTTGAGTTAAGGGTTACACTGCAAATAGCTGCAAATGGAATACGATAATTCTAATCACTGTTGGACTAACTAACCTCTTACTCAAACCTTTATTCTAACTCTACTCTGCAAAAAGACATTTTAACCACTGAAATTATTATCAAAAGCTGCAACACAGACAAAATGATCAACGAATAGTTTATCAGCAGGTTGACAAAAAATCCCAAGAACACGAGTTGAGCCTAATCCCAACAACAGCTGAAACCCGGCTCGCCGTTTTCCGTCCTGCAGGTACGACCTCGGAGGAAGGCGTGATCTTCGTCTACGGCGTCTTCAACAAGCCTGTGTCCGCCGTGGAGTCCACGGTCTACATCACCGCCATCTTCAAGCACCACTCGCTGAGGATCCTGCACAAGTACCTGCCGCTGTACAGGGACGACGACCGCCGCGGGATGCTGGCTCAGGTAAGGGTGTGTGTGTGTGTGTGTGTGTGTGTGTGTGTGGGGGGGCTGTTCATGTTGACTGGACCGATCCGTTAACACTGAGACGTCCCATCATTAAGCTGAAAGCTGCTGCCTCAGCGATTCCAGTCAAAGAGTTTCCAGCTGCTTCCACACATGACGACACCAAACACAATCTCAGCTCTTCAGTGTTTATTTATTTATATTTATGTTTCTACTGTCTCAGTAACTGTGTCCATCACGTGTTGAGACACAGCACTGGCCACTGAAGAGGGCACTTTATTATTTTAGTTTTTTTCCTAGTGGGCGGTGACTTCTGTAGCCACCCCCCCCCCCCCCTCCACTGCACGTGACTGAACCAGTCACAATCGTGTGAGAAAATGCTAAACACACACACACACACACACACACACACACACACACACACACACCAGGCTGCCCCCCCCTGCAGCTCTCCAGCCTCTCCAACCATCTTATTCCTGCTGGCTGCAGACGAGCAGCTTGTGCAGAGGTTCCTGCATCCTGTCTCCTGCCTGTAGAGGGAGCTGCAGCTCCAGCTCAGACGCCCCCCCCCCACACACCCAACCCCCATCATCAGTATGGATGAGGACCACCTGAAGTCGGGTTTGTCTGTTTGAGATGCAGCAGGACTGAGGAGCGACTCGTTTCTCACAGCGCGGCTGTGACAGCAGCGACCAGCCTGGAATCACAGATGAAGACGGAACAGACGGAAAATCAGCAGCAGCTTGACGGCGGCGGCGAGACGGATGAACCGGCGCCAACGCTGTTTCACACCATTAAAGCTGCACCAACCCCTGTTCATACAGACAGAATGTGAAATGACAACAATCACAGTCATTGATGGGGGGGGGGCAATAAACACAAACACTAATACTACACCACCAGAATAACTGGCTGCATCTGCTCCTTTGCAGAATTAGCCGTTAGCCACTGGCCCCCCCACTAGAAAACTTATTCACAATGATTTGTGTTCATTTTGATTTGGTTTTTAATCAAGATTTCTGACCCAGGGTTCAATGCACCTACAGGTCATGTGACGTATTTTCACGCATCACAAACACAGAAATGATGCAAAACCAAAGACGCACCAACGCTGCAGGAGATAATTTACTGCTAATTAAACCATTCCAGCCGCGTTCAGGTCAGATTGTGTCTGACCCGCCACCGACATGCAGCTACAGCCCAGTGATGATTTAACGAGTAATTAGTTCC
Organism: Eupleurogrammus muticus; assembly: GCA_036785175.1. NCBI lineage: Eukaryota > Metazoa > Chordata > Actinopteri > Scombriformes > Trichiuridae > Eupleurogrammus > Eupleurogrammus muticus. Next base: position 573,807 of record JAYKQN010000041.1, read on the forward strand.
TGCTGCTGCAGGACCACGTGTCCTGATCAAACCTCTCTGGGCGGAACAGGAAACTACACACACCCATTGGTCAGGTGTGTGTGGACGCCTTCCTCTTTATTCTATTTCCCTTTTGTGTGGTTGAGGACAAGGCTACAGCTCTGAGAAGAGAACAGCTGAGAGTGGACGGATTCATGCCATACAGCAACAAAAGTATTTTAGCATATTAGAAAAAATCAATTATAACCTCAAAATGGAATTAAATGTTAAATGTACGTATCCCACATAGTGAGTTTTGTCCTGAAATACTTTAAAATACATAAACATAATCACGTTGCCATAATGAGCATAAGATTAAAGCATCACACTACAACAAACCCTAAAACTAAATAAAGTATAAACCTAATAACATAATGCATAAAGCAAACAATATGAAAAGTACCTGTTAACAATCTTCACTTTGTCAAATTGTTCATTAACCATGAGTTGTAAAGATTTTTACACAATAAGACCAAAGTGATTTAAGTGTTTAAAGGTTCTGAGCTTCAGTAACTTTTCAGTAACTAACTCGTCTCATTCTTCCCTCACCTCCTCTACAGAAAGTTTGGTTATACAAGCACAACACCAGTGGTTGAGCAGCAAATCGCTGCGTTTCAGTCCATTTGTTCCTGTCAGACGTTTCACTTCTAAACAGACGGCGTGAAACTGGGCGGAAGTGGAGGAAAATACAGAGAAAAGTACAGAGAAATAGCGAAAAGGACGGAGAAGCGTTTATTTCCAGATGCTGGAGCAGACTCGCGTCTGTTTCCAGGTGTCAGATGTGCGGCTGTGTGGGTGCAGCTCGCTGAGAAAATAAATACCGGTTTCCAGGTAACAGGCAGAAGAAGACGGTCTGCCTTCGTTTATCTTTTACTTCCTTTCAACGCTGGGAGGGAACAATAGTTCTTCTCATTCTCTCGTTGTCGACGCGACACTAATTAGTTTCATTCATTCCTGCTTTATGAAAGAGAAGCGTGGGAAACAGAAGCTACAGCCATCGAGCATCGATGCTGAGCACATGAAAAACAGTTTGTTGGTTTGTCAGCAACATTCACACAGAAAATAAATAAACACGTAATGAATAAAGCACATTATAGGAGAGACAATGTGAACGACAAACGTGAACATGGCAGCGCCGTCATGGCCCAAATGTTGAAAAACATGTAATAAAGTTTTTTTCCTCATTTCACCCCCTTTAATACGTCTGTATGCCACTAGTTATTAGTGGTGAACTTATTACACTGGAGAAGGACCTGTTTACCTATATGCATTTTCACATTTACTTTGGTTGATTTTTACTTCCTGAACGCATTAATATTTCTAGTACACTTTAGTAAGGTAGAGAATGATATCGTCTGCATATAGTGGTAATTCGTGATATTCTGGGCCTATAGTATTTAGCTCCTTTAATTTATCACAGCAAAGCTCAGCAAAATGATAGGATTTAATATATATGAGGCAGATAATAACTTTGTCATGTGTGTTTTATTGTAGTATTTTCAATTTAGTTTTAATTAAATTCTAAATATTTTTTCTAAATGGGGGCTGTTCTGGGCAAGATTAAATAAGGCCTGAAGAAAATATTTAGCTTCCTTTTAACATTGGGAGGGAACAGTAGATTTTCTCCTTCCCTTTTTTGTAGATGAAAGAAACTTGTGGAAAATGGAGGAAATGTAAATGAGCGACACTGCTGAGAAAACTGTTTGTTGGTTTATCTGCAACAGAAAATACGTTTATAGTCATATGAAGGAGAAAAGATGTAAAGATTAAAGCACAATACAGTGGAGAGTGAAACATGGTCTAAATGAGTGATAACCAGTGAAGGTGGTAGCGTAATCTCTCTTTTCTTTGAGTCTGTTCATGAAGAGAAAACACAGATGCTGTTTATGGCACCTGATAATTCAGACTTTTTATCAAGCAGCAAAACTTCCATCTCTTCTTCTTCCTCCCTTTCCCCAGATCGTCACAGACTACGTCTTCCTGTGTCCGTCCAGGACGTCGGCCCGCTCGGGCATGACGGCGGGCAGCAAGGTGTGGATGTACGTGTTCGACCACGTGGCGTCGGACCCCAAAGTCTGGTCGGGGCTGTCGTTCTGCTACAGCCACGCCTGCCACGGCGCCGAGCTGCCCTTCCTCTTCAACACGGCCTCCGTGGCCAACTTCACGATGACGCTGCCCGAGCGGCTGCTGTCCAACCGCATGCTGTGCTACTGGGGCGCCTTCTCGCACACCGGCGACCCGTCCTCGCGCTTCCAGCAGACCAAGTTCTGCCGCGAGCAGCGTCTGCCGGCCTGGCCACGCTACGCCGACACCAGCGGCTGGCTGGTCATGAACCTGACGGTGCGTTCCCACGCGCAGGCGGGAACCAGGAACCATATCTGTGACTTCTGGGATAAGCTGGGCATCTACTAGTGGGTGGATGGGCCTTAGAGTAGCTTCATTACACTGTTCTATTTTTTTTCATCCAAATGTTTAATTCAGTCGTAAAATCTCACAGGGTGAAGTTTGTTATTCATACACTATATATTCGTGAGTATTGACATTTTAGGAATTTCTACCAAGCAGCATTTATAGCAAAAAAAGTCTGAGGGTGTTTCTCTAATCTTTCTTTTTATATTTCAAGATTTCAAACTGCTTATAGGATATAGCCAAACCAGCAAAAGGCATGATACCTGGTGGTAGGTTCATGTGTTGTGTGTTAGAGCCTTATTCCTCTGTAGACCTGTCCAACAACTATTAAAACCTTGTCAATAAAACACTGCTGCACTGGAGAATGTGTTCTGTCTTTATGAAGAACAGTAGGTTCCAAAGACTAAGATCAGCCACTGAGCATGTGCAGCACAGCAGTTCTCTGACTACATTTTCTAGAAATACATTGAGGAAGTGAAAACATGTCTGTATAATGTAGTGATCCTGAAGATTAACTCCATAGATTTAGCTTAAATCTTTATGACTTCCTATTTTATCGTACTTTGGTTGTACCTACGTCGGTGATTTCCTTACTTATATCTATAGTTTCACATTTACTTTAATTATATATCCTGAATGCAATATTGTTTATATTTTATGTTCATAGTACAGTGTTTCCACAAGTTCAGGAGTAGATATAGAATAATATCATCTGCATATAATGATAACTCACAGTGATGATCAGCACAATGATTTGATTATTTAAACTGTAAATGAGGCAGATTAATACAGACTGTACAACTTTTAAATGTTTTTGGACAAAATGACTCGACACCAAGGTTATAATAGTTTAGGATTTTTTGCATTTTTAACTTAGTTTTCATTGGTGCTAAAGTGGATAGTTTTTTACTTTTTAGTTTTATTTTTTTGTAATTTGGGCTCTTTGTCCTGTGTGAGATTCAAAAAGATCAGAAAAGATGTTTAGTACTATTAATGAACATCTTTTTATTTCAGTTGGTTTGTATACACACAATACCTGTTCAGTTATTCGTCATTTCTTCGTAAAGTCAAGTTGTTTGTTTGATGGTTTTTAATCAGTCGATAAACTTGGTGGATTTTGGCTCCATCCCATAATAACAGTATGAACAGGAACAGTGATCAGACTGAGGAACACGTCTCTGGGTTCGTATGGACGCTGCAATGATTGTTTTACCAAAGCAACACTTTATATTGATTAGTCAGTGGAGTTCAACATGGCCGACAAAGATCTGCAGCTGCAGGCGGTTCACATCAGACAAGCCATAAAGGAGCTGAATATGTTCTTTTATTGAAGGTCCAGGGTTAAACGACACAAAACACTGGTCTTCAAAGGTCTATTTATGTTGGTACCTTGCAGCTATAAATAAATAAATAAATAAATAAATGCAATGATGTAATGTTGAAATGTTAACTGCAAGAAAGGGAAAGCAAATCAAATTTGAGTCTTTAAATCGTTCTACTTCTACTAAAGCAGCACATTCAGCCTTTAGAATGAATAGAGACCATGGGTGTGTTGTTTATTACAGCTGGTTGGGCCTGGAGGAGCGTTTCCATCGCATGAAGCCCAAGGAAAGGAAAGGATAGAAAACCTAAAAAAGAAAAGCTGCTGAAAAGCCGAACAGACCGAGAGTCGTGTCTGATCCTGAAGTGTTTTCTAACCACGAAAAGAAGAATCTGAAATGGATGTTCTGTTTCCTGACTGAACTGATGTGTTTCTCCTGGACTTTGTGGAAGTTCTTCATGAGTTTTGACATGAACATATTGAAGCTTTTATTATCAGGGTTACGTCATTTCTGGTTTGGTTTATGGATAAAATTCTCACATTTACTGTAGGATCAGACTCATCTGAACAACCCATTGCCTTTATGTTGTTGTTAATATTAGACACATAAAATGAGGCTGAATAAACATGCATTTGTTTGAACACATTCGCAGAGTAGAAATCTGAAAAGGCCTGTTTTAAAATATTAAACATTACATTTCTACAGAGGGAAAAATGTGTCCAAAAACACAGTGAAAAAGTCTTATTTTTTAAAGGAAATAAAATGTTCCATGAAACGCTGCTGTGGATAATTAATGAACTACTGAGGAATGAAGATGGAACATTTGGTACATTGAAGTTGAAGTGAAGATTCTCGCTTTGAGGAAGAGAAAAACTCATGTTGAGAAAAGAGATTTTTAAGTTTAAGTTTTAAGTTTAGTTGCTCAAACAAAACATATTTTTATCCACATATGAAAATGTTTGGGCATCAAGATTTTTCTTCATAATTGATTGTTTCTTTCAGCAGTTTCAGTTGAATATATCATAAACAGACAAACGGTGATCTATGAGAAGTAAATGTTGTTTGTTTGATTGATGTTAAAACCTGCATCTCTACTAACTGACATGCAGGTGTTGTGGAGCTCGTTGAACCTTCACCTACATCCACAGCTGAAGCCGATCAACAGGAAGTCTACTTCAGGAGGACGAAGGCAGGCGGATCTGTTTGTTTCTCTGAAGAAGAGAACGACATCAGGGTTTAGGAGGAGGAAACAAAGCACATCAGAGATCTCACTCTGAAGAACATCGTGAAGAAATGGAAGAACACAGATCTAGACAAGAAGAACCTGAGATGATCAGAAGTGAAGGATGAGACGAGTGAAGCTGAACCACAGACCAGCTCCACATGTTAAAGCACGTCCACACAAACCAGCTTCATGGTGGGATAAGCCACTGGTTTAGTTATGTGGACGATACATTCTGCAAAACAAAAAGCCAGGAAGTAGAAGCCTTCATGAAACACAAACACATAACCCTGAAACCCACACACACCAATATCTACTCTTTGACTCTCATCACCACTGGAACACAAACTGGGGTCATCAGACCCCTTCAACACCAGCAGACAGCATCGCTTCCAAAGCAGAAACACATCAAACAGGCACTTAGAAACTGTGGTTACCCCAACTGAGCATTCACCAAGACGGATAGAAGACAGAAGGAAACCAGAACACAGACGGACAACGAGCAAAACAACAGAAGGAGACATGTAGTAGTTCCATACGTATCTGGTCTCTCTGAAAACCTGAGAAGAATCTTCACAAACACAACATCAGTTTATTTGAAGCCAGCACCCTCAGACAGAGACTGGTCCACCACAAGACAAAACCTCAACAATGTGGTTTATGCTGTACAATGCAGTGAAGAGTGCAGGATTTATATATCAGAGAAACCAAACAACCACTCAGCAAACGCATGGAACAACACAGGAGAGCCAGCACATCAGGACTCAGCAGAACATCTGCATCTACAGGAAAAGGGACACTCCTTTAAAGAAACAGACGTTCACGTCTTAGACAAGGAGGAGTGAAGGAGGCCATCTATGTCCATTTAGAAAGACCAACTCTGAACAGACCATAATCTACCTGCTACAGACCATAATCTACCTGCTACAGACCATAATCTACCTGCTACAGACCTTAATCTACCTGCTACAGACCTTAATCCATCTGCTACAGACCATAATCTACCTGCTACAGACCATAATCTACCTGCTACAGACCATAATCTACCTGCTACAGACCTTAATCCATCTGCTACAGACCATAATCCATCTGCTACAGACCATAATCTACCTGCTACAGACCTTAATCTACCTGCTACAGACCATAATCTACCTGCTACAGACCATAATCTACCTGCTACAGACCATAATCTACCTGCTACAGACCTTAATCCATCTGCTACAGACCATAATCCATCTGCTACAGACCATAATCTATCTGATACAGACCATAATCTATCTGCTACAGACCATAATCTATCTGCTACAGACCATAATCTATCTGCTACAGACCATAATCTACCTGCTACAGACCACAATCCATCTGCTACAGACCATAATCTACCTGCTACAGACCATAATCTACCTGCTACAGACCATAATATACCTGCTACAGACCATAATCTATCTGCTACAGACCATAATCTACCTGCTACAGACCATAATCTACCTGCTACAGACCATAATCTATCTGCTACAGACCATAATCTACCTGCTACAGACCATAATCTACCTGCTACAGACCATAATCTATCTGCTACAGACCATCCTGCTGTGAGATCTCATCCCATGGATTCCATCAGTTTCAGAAGATTCTAGAGAACGATGTTCAACAATCAGTGATCAGTTGAAGTTTCTCCAGGTCCTGAATACTTCAACAAGCGATGACCCTAAACACTGATCAGATTCTACTGAGTCATTCATGCAGAGGAACAGTAGAACGTTCTGGAACAAACATCTCAGTCCTCAGACCTGAATATTAACATGAAGCTGTGAATCAAAGTTCATGGTCAGAACCACCAAACCTGTCTGAAGCAGAGATGAAGCTTCCCATCAGTACTCATGACGCTCACTGATCAACGTTAAATCTCATTTGTTCAATCCAAAAAAAACACAACTTCTTGGAGAGGAGCAGTTGCCAGGCAACCAGTAGATTCCAGGAAGTAGCCTGTTCCGACATCACCCCCCCTGTGTACCAGATTTACCGCCCACAGTTTCATTCTGAGAGTTTATCCACTCCTTCAGTTAATCTGCCTCCAAAAACGAGATATTTTCTGTTAATATTTCAGTTTCTGCAGGATGCTAACGTTATAATAATCATGCTAAACCTCGTGTGACGTATGTGCTGCAATAAGAAAAATGGGAACGAGATGCTCAGTTAATATAACAGATTTTTTTATTGTTGGATTAGCTGACATCCATCATGGACAACCCCCATCACCCTCTGCATGGGGTAGTGGGTGCGCTTAGCAGCTCCTTCAGCCAGAGACTCAAACACCCTCGCTGCAAGAAGGAGCGCTTTCGCAGATTATTCATCCCGACAGCAATAAGACTCTATAACATAACATAAACATAAACCTCACTGTAGTCACTGTCACTTTTTCACTGGTCACTTTTTTCTCTTCACACACACCCTGCACCTTAAGTGTGCATTAGCTATGTATGTATACATGTGGGTATGTGCGTGGATATGTATGTCCATATATATATATATGCAAATATGTGTGTATGTGTATGTATGTAGGTATGTACGTCCATGTATGTATGTATATATGCTTTGCTTATGCATACTTTTTTTTCTTACTATTTATTAGCATTTTCTCTCCATTCTGTCGATAATGCATACTGTGTATGCGGATTAACAAATTCTGCGAATTTGTACATTGTGTTGTGTGTTTTTTTATTTTTTTTATATTTTTTTTATCTTCTTCAACTTTATTTTCTTCTCTTTATCTGTAACGCTGCAGTAACACACAAATTTCCCCGTTGTGGGATCAATAAAGTTTTATCTTATCTTATCTTATCTTATCTTATAAGTCTAGTTTCTGTTGAAATCATTCGTTGTTAAACCCAACCAGCAAAAACAGATTCATTTACCACGATGGGACATATACACTGATTCCTACCTGTCAAACACCTCAGATTTTACTTCAATAGGACACATGATGAATCATTCTGGGCTTAGCTGTTTAGTCGGTTGCTAGAGGACATGAACGAACGCGGCGGCGTACGCTGAGATTCATGTCGACACGGCGACGGCCGGAGGCAGAGATATGAGAGGAGGATGAAACTGAGGTTTCTGCTGCTGTTTCCTGGATTAAAAACAGAAGAACGGACGAGGCCTTTGGCATAAACATCCCATAATGTCTCTGTTACAGCTTCGCTCTGACGGTGACTAAAGTGTGATTCTCTTATTACGTTTCACTGCTGCAGGGATGAAACTCCTCAAAAACACATTAACAGCTCGGAACAAAGCAGGAAACAAAACGTTTTCCTGTAGAATCAGTCACATGTCCAAAGGGAATGGTCATGTGACCTCATAATTGTATGTCCTTCAAAATAAAAGCCCTCTTTTCACATCTAACTGTAAAAACCTGGATGTGATACCACAGCTTTTCCTCAGTGATTGTTGCCGTGTGAAGCCTTGGTGATAGAAGGTTCATTAAGAACGCAGCCTGAGATAAATGAGATGAATCTCTACCAGGAAGACTTCAGTTCCTGCTGACTCGGTTCTCATTCTCTGGAGGTTTTTCTTTTTCTCCCAAACCTTGAATTGGTCCCAGGAGCCTGAGAGTGAATCAAAGTGCTGCCATGGTGATGTAGAGGAGATAACAGCGTTTAACAGTAACACCTGAGAGCGAATTTATACCGTAGCGAGCAAAACACACCTGCAGCATCAATAAAACACACACACACACACACACACACACCAACAGGGGACTGTTACTTTAACCTTCCAAACGTGGACTTCTGTTTCTGGTCATTTTGAAAAAATAAAAATATAATATCAAATTTACTTTAAGGTGTTTTACTATAAAATTAATGAAAATGTGCTTTTTAATTGTAAAAAAACAAATAGTAATTGTACTGGTTAAAAACAGGTTTGGCTTTTCCTTTAGCCCAAGTCCTATCCGTTTTGTTCCCAGATGAGAAGGCAGGTGTCAGGTGTTTTTACTCACACCCTTAATAATCCACTGAGATGAGGTTGAATGGAAATGTTGCCGGTTTTATTACAAATTAAAATAAATATAAAGAAAAGTTGCAATGGGATGCAGTCCATAAGTTGCACAATTGTCAAATAATATTGCAGGTGAGCAGCGGCGAGTGAGTGAGGTGGCGAGCGAGGTGGCGAGTGAGGTAAAGAACAGTATGGCTGCCTCCTGCCTTCTTCCCGTCATGCGCAGTGGTGCATCCTTTTATGCTCTTTGGTGGCTCCATCTCACCACCTGTAGCGGGTGCAATCTCCCAAAATGCAGAAAGCAACAAAACATGAGTTCAAACAACTTAAACAGAATGCGGCTCCTACACACCGGCCCCTTAATTGTTCCCCAAGAATCAATTACTTAATATACAAAAAGGAGCCATGTTATAAAGGGTCTATTAACTATGTATAACAGAAATATATGCCAAAGCCAAAATATGGCAATTATCAAAACGTAAGTATTTAAATCAAAAAAGGTAAGTATTCAAATCAATGAAATTACTAAATAACACTACTTTCCTGTATAGCGTTATATTGGACATCATCATCGTCATCATGGTTCTTCAGCCTCAAGGATGCGGCACAGCTTGGTGATGGGCCTCTCAAGGACTGACGCCTTGGTCTTCAGCTTGACAGATCTGACCAGGCCTCTTGCGTCTGATCTGGTCTCCATCACTCTTCCTAGTGGCCAGGACCCTCGTGGAGCATTGGGATCGACCACCAGCACAACGTCTCCGATGCTGAAGTTCTTCGTTGTGCCGGTCCATTTCTGCCTTTCCTGGAGCAGAAGAAGATATTCCTTCGTCCATCTTTGCCAGAAGACATCGGCCATGTACTGGACCTGTTTCCAGCGGCGTTTGGCGTAGATGTCCGTCTTCTGGAACACTCCAGGGGGCAGAATAGGCGTGGTCTTCAGCAAAAGGAGATGATTGGGTGTCAGCGGTTCTAGGTCATGGGGGTCTGAGGACACTGTGGAGAGGGGGCGGCTATTCAGGACTGCCTCCACCTCACAGAACAGGGTATGAAGGCCTTCATCATCTGTGGTGTGCTGATGCTGAATGGAGTTGAGCACCTGCCGGACGGATCGTATGAGTCTTTCCCAGACTCCGCCATGGTGTGATGCAGCAGGTGGGTTGAAACTCCATTCGATGCCATCAGGAAGTAGGGAGTCTTGGATTTTCTTCTGATCGAAAGAAGCCAGCGCCCTCTTCAGCTCTGCGTGTGCACCCACCAGGTTCGTCCCATTGTCAGACCTGATGTGCTTGACTTGGCCCCTCCTGCACACAAATCTCCTCAGAGCATGAATACATGAGTCTGTGTCCATGGTATAAGCAATCTCTAAATGAACGGCTCTGCTGGACATACAAGTGAAAATGACTCCATACCTTTTGATGGTGCTTCTCCCTCTCCTCACCTCAATTGGGCCAAAGTAGTCCAATCCAACGTTGGTGAAAGGGGGTAGGTCAGGTTGGATTCTTTCCAGCGGTAAGTCTGCCATTTTCTGCTGTCCTACTTTGCCTCTCACACGACGGCATGTGACACATTTGGAGAGCACCTTTGTTGCTACGGAGTTGCCCTTTACAATCCAGTATTTCTTACGGAGCTCTGAAAGCAGGTGGTTTCTACCACTGTGTCCACTATGTTTATGAATGTTTCGTAACAGCAAAACTGAAATGTGAGACTCTGTGGGCAAGATGCAGGGGTGTTTAGTCTCCTCTGGCATTGCAGATCGGTGTAGCCTGCCACCTACTCTTAGAAGGCCATCTTCCAATACAGGATCAAGCCTGCGCAGCCTGCTGTTGTGGGGTACTCTGGGAGGTGTCATCTGCAATGTTAAGAGTTCATTAGAGAAGAATTGTCTCTGAACATACATGACTACTGCTCTTTCCGCATCTGCTAAGTCTTTCACCGTCAAGTGCTTTGAATCAGAGGTCTTTATATTTTCCAGCTTTTGGGTCGATTGTGACCCGTCAGAGTGAGAGAGTGGGGTGAGCTCCTTTCCCTTTCTCACTTTTAGCAACAATGCTTTCCTTGTCTTAAGGTACCAAGCGACAGCCTTTAAGAGGCTGGTCCAGTCTGAAAAATACATTAGAAGCTGGTCAGTAGGGGTTTCAGATTTCACCATGGCTGTGAGCACTGTCGTGGTTTTCTTCAGCTCTGGGTCATTCTGAATTATGGGGCCCTGTGCCTGCTCTACTGGCCAACTTTCTTCTGGTTTCCATAGGAACTCTGGAGCGTTCATCCATCGGTTTTGCTCCATGAACTTCCTGGCATTCAACCCTCTTGATGCGTCGTCAGCGGGGTTGTCTTTGCTGCCTACATATTTCCACTGTGACAGCTCTGTGTTGTCTCGTATAAATGAGACTCGGTTTGCCACGTAGGTCTTAAACCTGGCTTGGTCACTAGCGATGTATTTTAGCACTGTTTGGCTATCTGTCCAAAACACTGAGGGCTCTAAGTCAAGGTGTAGTTCTCTTCTCAGCATTTTGTCTACTTTGACTGACAGAGCAGCAGCCGCCAGCTCCAATCTTGGCACTGTAATTTTCTTTAAGGGCAGCACTCTAGACTTGCCCAGTAAAAAGGTGACATGTACTACCTCTTTCCTGTTCACCTGTCTGATGTAGCTGACAGTACCATAGCCACTCTCACTGGCGTCTGCAAAATGATGCAGCTCAGCACAACTGGTCACTCCAAAGCCCTCTGGTTTCAGACAGCGCGGCACGGTGAAGCCTTTGACCAACTCCAAGCTGCTGGTCCACTCCATCCATCGCTTTGATGTGGCCTGCGGTAGTGGCTCGTCCCATCCATAGCCCGCCTGACAGAGCTCCTGTAGCAGCTGCTTAGCAGGCAGAATGAGAGGGGCAAGAAAACCAAGAGGGTCAAAGACAGAGCTCCTGCTGGCTGCAGTAGCTCCCCCTGTGGGACTTCCTCAGCATAGTTGTTCTCAAGCGTGTCATTCATGAACGCTGTATATTCCTGCTTGAACTGCTCATTCTTTGTCATTTTCCTTTTCAGGCTGTTCAGACGATGTTCTGCCATTTGCCTATTGTTTGGCATGCGTACGTTTGCCTTCCTGAAGGGCAGTTTCAAACTGTAGTGGCCATTCTCCAGTACCACAGCATTTGCCATGTGCAGGAATCTTTTATCCTCTACAGACATTTCAGTTTTTTCCTCAGAGGCATTTTCCTGGAAATCCTGGTTGTACTGTGAGATAATCAACTTCTCAAGACCCTCGACAGAGATCCTATTTACTGTCACACTAGTTCTAGTACCAGTAGCGCTTCGGAATGGCCCATTTACCACCCACCCTAACAGTGTTCTAAAAGCATAGGGCCCCCCATTCTGACTGTTTATAACCTCCCATGGCTCAAGTAGGTGTGGAGCATTCGTGCCTATCAACAGTTCCACTTTTGAGCTAATGGAGGGAATGGTGACCTTACCCAAGTACGCCCAATGCGCCAGGTCACTTTGTTTGGGGATGCTGCTACTGGTAACTGGCATGTTCTTTTGGGTCAAAGTGCCAGGCAGATTGAAGAATGTGTCACTGTCCAGTGCTGAAATTTCCAGTCCTTTGACTACATAAGTTGGCACTGATGTTTCTTGACTCATGGTCCGCAGAAGTATGTTTGTCCTCTTTCCTGTGAGGTTCAGACGCATCATGAGCTCCTCTGAGCAGAAGGTGGCAGAAGACCCGGGATCAAGCAGAGCGTACGTTTCAATGACACGGCTGCCCTTTGCTGCCCTGACTTTGACTGGAACAATGGAAAGTACGCTTTCATGGTCTCCGGCCCCTATATGAGCACATGACTCTGCTAAATTGTCAGGTGGGCTAACTGTTTCCTTGGTTGCAATGTGGAGGCTACTGGGATGATTTTGCTTACACATATTGCAGATAAGACGCCTACTGCAGTCTTTACTAAGGTGCCCTGCGGCAAGGCATCCATAGCAGATACCCTTAGTCCTTAAAAAGCTCAACTTATCTCTATGGGCCTTTTTCCTAAATTTCTGGCATGAGTCTAGTGCATGTTTGGAGCTGCAAAAGTGACATGACTGGTCTGATGGGGCAGGGCTTGTTCCTTTAACAGGCGCTACACTAATCACATAGCTACTGCTAGAGGGCTTGGAGGGCCGTGTTTTAACAGGAGCCTTTCCTTTTCCTGCTGGCTGATCTTGGAGATCGCCAAACATAGGGTCACTAGCTATGCGTGATTGTGTTTCCATAAATGTGACAAGATCTACAATTCTTACCCTGCTCTGGCGTTGTTGTTGCAGCTCAAATGCCTTGTTGCACCATTTCTCTCGGAGCTTGTATGGCAATTTCACAGCAATGCTCCTCATGGTGGATATGGTGTCCAGCTCCTCCATATAAGTCATCTCCTCCATAGCGTTGCAACAGCTCCTTAAAAACATTGCAAACTCCTGCAGGGATTTAGCATCCTGTGGTTTGAGCTGTGGCCAAGAGAGGGCCTTTTCCAAGTAGGCACAAGAGATTTTATACTCGTTGCCAAAGTTTTCCTTTAAAAGTTTCAGAGCCTTTTGGTATCCTCTGTCCGGTTCCATATACTCACAGCTTTTAACCAGTCGTTGTGCTTGGCCCTTTGTGTATTGTATTAGGTATTGCAGCCGGTCTCTGTAATTGTCAGTTTTGCGTTCAATTGTGTTTTTAAAGTTATGTATGAATGATTTATATTCCAGTACTTCACCATCAAAGATCTGAATGCTACCTTGTGGCAATGTGGATGACAGCTGCTGTTTCATGAGCAGTTTGGTCAATTCGTTCTGGTTTTCCAGTACCTTCACTAAATGACTGTCATGTGGTGAACTGGGTGTAGAGGGTGTTTGGGCCTGTGGCTGTGACTGTACCTGAGGTGGTTGAGGCTGCAGTTGAAGCTGAGGCCCTTGTGAGTGAGGCTGTGGCTGGGACACTGGAGGCAAAGGCTGAGGTTGCAGTGGCAGTAGCAGCGGCTGAGGCGCCATAGGCGGAGGCTGAGTCTGTTGTGGCATAGGCTTCAGCTGAAGCTGGGGTGCCATAGGAGGCCTTGACACTGGTGGCAACTGTGAATCAGCATGTGGGGGCAGAGGCGGCGGATGCTGTGTCTGAGAGGGCTGAGAAGCTTGTAGCTGTTGTAGCTGAGATGCTGGCAATGGCGCTATAGGCTGTGTAGGCAGGGACTGAGATGGTGGTTCCGGCTGGAGCAGCTGTGCAACATGTGAGCTCTGTGTTCTAGTAGCCAATGTGTCCTGAGCAGAGCTAATAACTGCACTGACCGCTGACTGAGAGTGGATAGAGGAAATGTTTACATCATCGCCATATGATAGACTATGCACTGGCATGGATGTGCACTGCGCCTGGCTTATTGTGGGCCTAAGGTGAGATGCAGGTCTACTGTGATCAAGATTTAACAGGGGGAAATTAACATGGGCAGCGTTTGTCCTGGGCTTAACTGAGGGGGTTTCGTGAAATGAAATTAGGCTTATGTCTTCATCACATTGTGCAGCCTGTGCAGCCTGTAGTGCACTTTCTCCAATCACAGATGTGTGCGTGGAGCCCAAATTAAAAGGAATGTGATCGAAAGCGTCCTCTGCAGCTTTTAAATAATTAATTTTGGCATTGGCTGCGTCCAGCTCCGTGCTTATCTCCAGTGCTTCTCTCCTTTTGCGCAGTATTTCCTCTTGCTCCTCAATGGCGTGTTTTTGCTGTAGCTTCAACGCTTTGACGAGAATAGCTTCGCGTTCTGCCTCCGCGTTGATGCGCAAGGATGTAGTTGAGGAGTGTGACCGGCCAGAATAAGCGCTGGACCTGCGAGATTGCATGTCAAAAACGTCCAGGTCCGTTTGGGCATTGTCGCGGTCTGACGGTGCAGATTCATGAGCGGGGACTGACTCATGCATGACGCGCGCCGAGGAAGTAACTTCTGTCATGCTGGGGCTTGGAGAGCTCGGCCTTTCAGTGGAAACAATCCACTGTGTCACATTCTGAATAAATGAATCTATATCCGTAAGCTTCGGCCAGTACCAGCTCCTCATGTCCTCATCACGTTCCGTTTCCTCCAGCATGTTCGCATATGATGTATGCAACGCCTTGAATTCCTCCAAAAACTCATGAAATCTTACCATGTTTTGTTTCACGTCTTCAACAAAGTCCTTATCAAGCATTAAGTTATTCACAATGTTCATCCTCCTAGTAATATGCGACAATTTTCCTGTTCTTGCTTTACGCATACGTGTCACAGTTTCCTCCTCCCCGTTCCCAACAGGTGTGTCTGATTTTCCGTCAGCCATTGTTAAAACTAAAAAGTTCCAAAAATCCCAGAAAATAAAAAATATTCTTTTTTCAATTATCAAAGTCCAAAAGAAAAGTTCAAATACAGTTCAGTTTCCTTCAAACTTAAATGTCGGGTTCGCTTCCAATAAGCCCCGCTTCGATTATTCGGCTTCGCCAATTAACTTTAAAACTAAGTTTTCAAAAGTTCTTATCAAAAAACACGAACAAAAATGGCTTCTAAATAATAAAACGATTTTTTCAAAACGAAAAAAGTCCTCAGAAGTGCCTTTTTGGGCTCACATACCCACAGCGAGAAGATTCCTTTGTTCTCGGCGTTCCTGTTGTCCTCCTGTGAGCAGCAAGATGGTTTCCAATTCCAACGAAATCCAAAGATGTCCAAGGAGGTTGCAGAAGTCCTTTTTTTTTTGCAGATGTTCTTTACTAAATGTACTGGTTAAAAACAGGTTTGGCTTTTCCTTTAGCCCAAGTCCTATCCGTTTTGTTCCCAGATGAGAAGGCAGGTGTCAGGTGTTTTTACTCACACCCTTAATAATCCACTGAGATGAGGTTGAATGGAAATGTTGCCGGTTTTATTACAAATTAAAATAAATATAAAGAAAAGTTGCAATGGGATGCAGTCCATAAGTTGCACAATTGTCAAATAATATTGCAGGTGAGCAGCGGCGAGTGAGTGAGGTGGCGAGTGAGGTGGCGAGTGAGGTAAAGAACAGTATGGCTGCCTCCTGCCTTCTTCCCGTCATGCGCAGTGGTGCATCCTTTTATGCTCTTTGGTGGCTCCATCTCACCACCTGTAGCGGGTGCAATCTCCCAAAATGCAGAAAGCAACAAAACATGAGTTCAAACAACTTAAACAGAATGCGGCTCCTACAGTAATAATTCAGTGTTTGTCCACACCAGCGTTCCTGACTAGAGCAGCTGAGTCTGGAAAACATGTTAAGACATTAAATCAAGATTTACAAACTGCTCAAGATCAACTTAAGATGCAGCATTGTTCTAAGAAAAACGTAAGTTTGAATAAAATCACCTGACCTAATGAATTAATTAAAACTGTGTTTTTGGTTAAACGTGATTCGCCAGCTGATGTACAATTACATTTCTTGGTGAAAATTTCCAAAATTCAGAATAAAATTCAACCTTTGGTTGTGAGACAATGATGTCACATGTCCAAAGGGACTGGTCATGTGACCTCATAATTGTATGTCCTTCAAAATAAAAGCCCTCTCTTCACATCTAACTGTAAAAACCTGGATTTGATACCACAGCTTTTCCTCAGTGATTGTTGCCGTGTGAAGCTCTGCGTCATAGAAGGTTCATTAAGAACGCAGCCTGACGGATCCTGGGGGGTTTAACGAGCTTAACGAGGGACTGAGGTGCGTCCGGCGGCTGAAGTTAACGGCGCCGCTCGTCAGACAGCGGCCCACCACGGGCCGGTGGGTTTATGGTCCCTGAAATAAAGTTGGTTTACGAGGCCGTTTCCTCCTTTATGGGGGAGTAACGGTGTCAGCGAGCAGCGCCGGTTCTAACGCCGTCAAACGTATTAACTCATCATCGCTCCGGCTGCTCCGAGTCGTCCAGAGGACGGACGAGTGAATCATGGACAGAACCGGCTGGTCCAGAATGAACCGGACCATCCACGGTTTGATTTTTCTGTCTCGTTATGTTCGTTATGAATCACGTCTGAAGGAGTCAGAGTGTAGAACATGGATACGAGGGTTTAAATACTGAGCAATGATTAGAGGAAGCATCAATTCAAGTGTGTGTGTGTGTGTGTGTGTGTGTGTGTGTGTGTAGTCCTGCTTTAACAGCTTCAGAAGCTCCGCCCCTCACAGGTTTCATGGCAGATTATTGGATAATTTCCTGAGACGTTAACAAGCAGAGGGGACGTGTAAAGTGTGTATTAACACACACTTCAGCTCCCAGAGGGTTCACATGTTAAAGGATAAAAAAACCAATAATCTGAGGGCTGACATTATAGTGGTCATTAGTCAGATTATTGATTTGACGTTAATTCTCCCAGTGCTGAAGTATTGATTATTTATCACATTTATTAGCATCAATCTGAGAAATTTAAATTTATTTTAGTCAACAAACGAACTGTCCAGCGTTCATCGTGCTGCTTCTACTTCCTGTTCATCCCTCAGGTTTCTGTCACATCACATCACATTCTGGAGTGTGTGTGTGTGTGTGTGTGTGTGTGTGTGTGTGTGTGTGTGTGTGTGTGTGTGTGTGTGTGTGTGTGTGTGTGTGTGTGTGTGTGTGTGTGTGTGTGTGTGTGTATTAATAGACTCTAGGTCTCCAGGCTTTGACACGACACTAAATAATTCACTGTGAAAGAAAATTAAGTCGTAGCTGAAAATATCTTGTTTCTGGTGACGTTTATTCAATAATGAGCAGAAATATCTTATTCTATTAGCAGGTAATTTATTTATTTCAAACTTTTCTTACTGATTTGAGTGAATTCAGTCGATTTAAAGAGAACACGACTAAAAAAATGATTAAATGGAAACGAAGATAAAAAAGCTGAAATAATCGAAATTATCTGCAGTAAATCTAGTTTTTACACACACACACACACACACACACACACACACACACAGTTTTACGACATGTTCTGCTTTTATAGTTGCAGCTCCACATAAAGTCTGAGGCACGTTACTTCTTCATGTTTGTGATAATCTGAGCTGTAAAACCACGTCAACCTCATTTCTCCATTTCTGGTTCATTTTTTAAAACTCAATTGAGTTTTTATCTTTTTAGACATAACATCCTCTTAACTTCAGCATTAACCTTCAGGTAGCTGCATTTATCTTATACTCATACTCATACTCTGTGCTGTATGCTCCCTGTGAACACTCTGCTGCCCCCTCATGTAGTGGAGGTGCAATTGCACTTTATTCTAGGACAGTAAAAAACAAAATAAAAATAAAAAAATAAAAAAGCATGTTCCCAGAGGTCTAACGCGCCCCCCCCTGACAGAGCCTCATGCCCCCCTGGGGGGCCGTCCCCCCTACTATTTGAGAACCATTGGATCAGGCCAAGGTGACCAGGAGTCCAAAAGGAGGAGTTCCACTTTTTGTTCTTTTAAATCAAAATAAACATGGATGAAATGACGTCAGCTCTGTTGTTGGAAGGCTCCAGATGTTGTTGATGTTCTTTAATGTTTTATGTCATATCTCAGCCTCTAAAAATGCACCTGATAAAAACATGATAAAACGTCCTCAACATGTGCAAAAATGTCAGATTTTGCAGCATATGGAACACGTCTAAAGCGCCTTCTTCAGTGGTGAAGATTTATGAGCCTTTTTTCCTTTTTGCCTGAACCCTTCCTAAAACCTGATTTACAGAAACACATGAATCAACGCGTCGTCTCAGATGATGAAACATTTGGCAGAAACAGTAAATACATATTTTACTATTCATCAGATCCAGGTTCTGTGAACAGGCTCCTTCTTTTCTCCTGAACGACAGACCGCTCGTCCTCATCCCCATCGCCCCCACTCTCACAGACAGGAAAAGTAAACGATAGAGGGGGTGTGTTGGCGTGAAGCGGCGTTGGCGTGAAGCAGCGTTGGCGTGAAGCGGCGTTGGCGTGAAGCGGCGTTGGCAGCGCCACGTTCACACCTCAGGTGATGTGAACGCGGGAGGAGAGAAACGATGAAAGACGAGTGGAAGCCCCCCTCCTCCATCCGTGCTGCCAGCAGATATTAGATTCAGCTCAGAAACTTTGCTCCAGCGTTTGACCTGGAGCCGTGGGGGGGGCTCCTATCTTAACAGTTTCCATAGCAACCACTATGACTACGGGGCTCGGAGGAGCCGTTACCCCCGTCGGAGCAAACCGTCCAACCGCTTCCTGACTTTAATGAGACGAGCTTGGACGGCGTCTCCGGGGACACGACGCCATGTTGGAACACGACGGGAATGAAGCAGATAAAAGGAGGGAAAATGTTTTATTCCAGTCGTTACTTCACACACGGGTCAACGTCCAGCTCACGTTACAACATCCAAAATCTGCATCAAACTGAAGCTTAGTCTCAGTGTGCAAATATAAACCCAAAAATTAAATTAAAATATTTTGTTTATTTGCCCAACATCAAACTTTAAATGATGTTTGTTGCCTTGAGATTTTGAGCTGAGCGTTTCAGGTGGATCTTAAAGCTTCGTTCTTCGTTCCTTCTGTCTTCCTGGCTGTGAAATGACGTTCACGCTCTAACGTCCTACAAACATTCCAGAATCAGCAGCATCTCCTCCAACCTGTGACCAGTGAACAGCAGGGCTGCGGCGTCCTGCATAAACGCTGCATGGTTGCACGATGCATGGTTGCACGATGCATGGACCATATCGCGCCGTGCATAGCTAATATTTACCAGACGCGTGACCGAGCCGCCAGATGCTCCGACGGAGCTGAGTCTGCACGGTGCATACATCACCGATAAAAGACGCCTCAAGAACACTGACAGGTCCAGTAATTGCATTCAGTGGATCATAAAATTGCATGGATTGCATCATTCTTGCCCCCCCTATGACTGGGGGGGAGGGGCGGCGGCGGCTCGGGTTTGAATGCACGCCGCGTTCCAATGCGGTTTCAGTTAATTAAAAACCGAGGGGGTTAGCGTGCATAGCAATGCGTCACCTCGGCTCTGGCCTGCAAAAAAAAAAAAAAAAAAAACGCCACATGAGAAGTTTCATGGGGCTGTTACACACACACTCTTTTAATTGCTGGAATCCTCTCATCTGTGTGAACACACGTTGGCGGCGTTTCTCCAGGGGAAGACGAGCAGCTCGTCTGTATTTTCAGAGCGTTCGCGGCGCGACGAGTTACCTTGACCCACGAACCAATTACACCGTTCCAGGAAAAAAAGGGAAAAATCTTGTTAGAGATGCGACATTAGCTTCGTATCCTCAGCCTGAGCACACACACACACACACACACACACACACACACACACACACACACACACACACACACACACACAGACCAGACTGAATATTGATCCTCTCAGATCCGTATCAGTGATTTTTGGACACAGGACCAAACAGAAGCAGCAACCACAGCAGCTTGTCTTTGGTGTTTTAGCTGATGAATCACATCTTGCAGGTTCTTCATTCTGGTTATTGTGGCATCTACGATTTTACAAGTGATCAGATCTTGTAGAGGAATTGCTGCTTTTTTAAAAAAAAAAACACCTTTTTGAAAGCATCTAGCAAACAGCCGTCTCCACAATCACAGATTAAACCTTTGCTTTGTTGAAAGGAAAAGAAAAATCAGAACAAGGACAACAAACAAAGGGAAGGAAGCTATTGGCTGTCAGGTTACCATGGTCTCCTCATGGTCAGTTTCTATTGGGTCTACTGTATGTTCACGACCACAAGGCGCACCATAATAAAGGTGCAGCCTCACCATCAAAGTCCTCATCCTCTGTTTCTGATTCCAACAGCAGCTAAATCTCCATCAAACATGCCAGCTTCACTTTCTTCACCATCAGAGTCACTTTCCTCTAAATGATGCGTTATAATCCGCTGGAAGTTGCTGCGCTACCGTAGTCCTGGTCTGGATGGAGAAATGGCACCAAGACGGAAATGTTCAAGTTTCATTTCTTCTGCTGCTTTACTGCTTTTAGTGAATGGTGACCAAAGGAACGCTTCTCTTCATAAATGTGATTTAACACAGGGAACACATGTAAAAGTGTTTATCCAACATCTGCTCAGCATTTCAACAACAGAAAAACAACAAAAAGCAACAGAACACCTGATATGAGGTGAAGGTAAACTAGGAGACACAGAAAGTAGATGCAGGTCTTTTAATTGAATATTTTCAGGTTGTTCCAGTCAATCAAAGCTCCAGTGGTTGCTATGACGATTCTGCCGTGGCTTTTATTCTGCTCCCTTTGACTTTCCTTTCTACGTAAGTGGAACGCTGTAATTGTGATTAATGATTGTATGAAACACCAATTATCCCGGAGATGTTCTTTGGCGTGATTACGGCTGATTCAGCGTCACAGACATGAGCTTCAACAGGATCTGACCAAGAACTCAGACGTCAGGATGTGTGAGGTCACAACATGTCAGGTGAAGCTTTGCTGCGTTTACCTGGACCTGCTTCAGCGTCGTGTGATTCTGCAGCTTCTGCTGATCCATCGACTCGTCCGCTAACCGCTAACGCTGCTGTTGGCGCCGCGGAGGCGTCGTGTGTCATTTCTCATCGTTTGGTCGGGTCTGGTTTAATATGAGCCTGTCAGAACAAACGCCTCGTGATTGAACATCTTTTTATATCTGCATCATTCCGTCTATGATTTGTCCTGATGCAGCGAACGTGCTGAGTGAAATAAAACGTGAAGTAAAGATGAAAAGAAGCTGCTCTGCTGTGGTGGTTGAAACAGAAAACACATTTACACCAGGAAAAAGCTTCAAGGTTCAACCAATATATAGATATATATACATACATATGTAGAACAAATGTTGTATGTGTATGTACACATGTATGTGTATGTACACGTGTATGTGTACGTACACATGTATGTGTATGTACACATGTATGTGTACGTACACGTGTATGTGTACGTACACATGTATGTGTATGTACACATGTATGTGTACGTACACGTGTATGTGTACGTACACATGTATGTGTATGTGCAGATCCTGGCTTATAATTTATGGAGGGAGGATAGATCCTGTTTTATATATTTTCCCTGCTCGACTCGTGTTGGTGAATATTAAAATAAAACAAGATATAGTCAAATATTTATTCTTGTTTTATATAAGCATTGATTTGCATGGTGGGGGGGGGGGGCAGTGTCCTTTTAAATGCCTACGTGTACAGTGAAAGTGCACTTTTGATGCCTAAATGTGAACTGAAACGTCATTTTTTAATTCACATCGTGCACTAAAGTGTCCTTGAGTCGTCCAGTTAGTGTAGACGTCAGGTTTACACTTCATATAAAATATAATAATAATATAATAAGTCTTTCTTTCACCGTTTCCTGTCCACAGAGACGTGTCCTGCAGAGGACAGCAGGGCTGCTCACCTTCGTCATCCTCACGCTTCATGATGAACCCTCGGTGCCTGGGAGACGCTTTTCTGAGACGAACTGACAATTAAACAAAGGAGTCAGAACAGGCTGTTATTATTATTTTTCTTCCTTCTGAAAGTCTGCGTCTGCCTCGGTGCAGATAGATGGGAAAACAAAGCGGAACAAAAGGAAATTGGTTTTCTTTTTATTCACAGAAGAAGACAAAGGAGTTATTGACGGCCACCGGTGCAGACTAACGTCTGGAGCGCTGCTGTTACACCAGGGCCCAGCGTGAAACGCCTGGAATGTGTCCTGGTTTTTCAGGAATATATCGCAGCGCTGCAGCATCCGGGGTGAAATAAAACCTCCCACAATTCTGATGTAGAAATAACACGAACTTTGTGTCAAGAAATCACGTGAACGGTGCTGAAACAACCCGTTGGAATCCTGATCAAACCCCTCGTGTGTCTTTGCAGCTGATTGTTAAAACAAAGGCTCCTCCACACCGTGATGTCCGTGCTGATGTTTCCGTGGCAACCGCATGCACGGCGGCCATAAGTGTCCTCCGGACGCCGTCCGTTTTTATTTCTCCATCGGGGTCACGGCTCAACGTCGCTTTACATTTCAAAAGGAGGATCAGCTGAATTTGAATAAAGGAAAAATACTGACACGGAATTGAATAGATTTGATACTGTTCAGTGATTTAGTCTGAGAAGTAGAGTTTTAGAACATGTGCTGGAGCTGAACACTGCTTCACATGCATGTGCACTTATTACTGAATAATCCTTTAACAGACTTAAATCTCTAAATTACCTCCACGAAAGCAAAGTCCTCAAACACGAGTGATTTCCAGCAGCAGCGTCACACGTTGACCTGCAGGTCTGATAAACAGTGTGTGAGCTCCATCGCTGCTGATCAGTGACCTGCTGCTTTCAAGCAAACATGGAATCAATGTTCAGGGAATTGAAACGCTTTGGTAAATTGATTATATCTGGGGGGGGGGGGGGGGGGGGGGGGTCTGCTCTCTCACTGATTAAACCAGAACGGATGAAACCAAATCAGGACGTTTTAGGAACAAAACATCATCTGTCAGTGTTAAATACAGTTGTTGTACTGTGTTAGGAAGCTGGATGTAAAAAACACTACTTTCATTATTTTTACAGGTTTTTCATGACTGTAGAACCCACATGTACGTTAATACATGTATGTACACATGTGTACACATACATGTGTACATATACATGTGTACACATGTATATGTACACATGTATATGTACACATGTATGTGTACACATGTGTACACATGAAAATGGCCAAACATAAAACGTGTATTAGACAGCAATGATCAGTTCTGCTTCATAACGTCACTCACATTCATTCTGGTTGTTTTGGCTTATTATGGGATGGGGGGGGCTGACAGGCTGAGAAAGGCCCTGACATCACCTCTTAATTACCATAAAAGCAATATCTGCAGATAATGAAGCCGTCTGCTGTCACCAAATAAAAACATCAACCCTCTGTTTTACTTCTCGTTACCTCGAGGGAGCGACGCCGAGGCCCAAGGACGCAATTAGGAGGACAGAACAGGACCCGTCGCACGTGAATCAGACGACTTTAGCCTTTGCTGGGGCTGAGATTCTATCTATTCTATTCCCTTTGAGGGATTAATGGGGAATAATCCGCCACGGTTGTGACTTTCTTTTGATTTCTACAAGGTGGAGTCTGAAGCAGCAGCCTCGTATCATTAACTGAGGGAAACAAACAAACAGCATTTCACATTCAGATTCACATTCAGATTCTACGAGTCAGATTTCACTTCCGTGCACAGAGTCAGTTTGGCAGAAACCGCTTGGAAATACAGAGTTTTTTTACTTTTCTACAAACTGCAGAGATCGCACGCCGACCACGTCTGACCAGAGGTGAATAATGCAGAGTCTGAGGATTCTGCCAAAGGAAATATTCCTCTATTAGCAGAAAACACTGGGCTGTGCATTTACACCTGGGCAGCTCTGGGCTTCCTGGTTTTATTTGTCATTATAAGCAGCAAAGTTCAAGTGTTTTTGGGTTTAAGACCATCAAACAAAACAAATTACACCTGTTTTGCATTTTATATGTTTTATTATAGTCATGAAATTACGGTACCGTAATAATTAAATGATGTAAAATCTTATTCTGTGCTGAGACACCACAGGCCAAACGTCTGAGGACATGGCCTGCAGCGTCTACTTCACCAGAGGTTGTTAATCCAACCGCTGAGTGGAACACAGCTCGCCTGGATGTGTCTGTACCCACGCCTCGCTCAAAAGCCTCTTCACACTAATAACACATGCTGCCACGTGCACTGCTACGCACACTCCAAGCCCTCGGGAGACGGAAATACTCAAGCAAGATGTACATGCGATCCATTATTCATAATATATGTGGCAGGAAGAGAAGAGCTATATTTTAGGTCAGCGTGGAATCACACAAAAACTCATCTCTAACCAGACAGAGACAGACAGATGGAATTCTATTTCTTAAACGCGAGCATGTTCTGGCTTCACAAGTACCAGCCCAGTCCATTACGAGTCTCTGGGTGTCTATGTTTATGGGTGTTTATGGTGGGGGGGGGCAGAGCGCCTTATTGGCTCCATAAAACACCATCACTGTCACATTGATCCGGTTTTATCCGCTGGCCGACTGGTCCGAGCTGCAGCGGCGTCCATCCATCAGCGATGAGGACGCGTCCGACCGGCTCATCTCCATTTGCCAAATTAACAGCCGAGCACTTTTGGCAGCAGATGTTCACAGAGAATTACGTTTTCTAATATTTATTTATGCGAGTGAAGGTTAACACATGAGCTGTTTTTTCAGCTGAGGCTGCAGCTACAGTCGCTGCAGTTTGAGTTATGCCGTCTCGCTCCAGAACGTTTCACAAAGAACATCGCTGCTGCTTTTCCATGTCTGCTGCAAGAAATGTGAACGCTCAGATTCATGCTGTATATGACACAAACAGACTGATTGCAGCATTGTTGCAGCGGACCAATCAGAAAATTGATGAACTGCTTCCTAAATAGATTTTTTTTCAGCTGGTGTCAGTGAAAGAAAAGAATTTAATTGAATGAACAACAGCGCATCATCAGCAAAAAAGTTGAACCACAAGTTTCTGAGTCAAATTAATTGAATATAATATAATGTTAAACCAGTAATTCCCACTTTTTCATTATACATGAACACAAAGAAACTCCTGATTACACCAACAATCAGCGTGAGATATGATATATCAGAAAATACTTGCATTTTTAATCTAAAACTCTCACTATCTACCACCCAGTTTCTGTATATATGAGTTTTTTAGTGTCAGATTATAGGCCAAGCTTTGCTTTCCTTTTCCTTTTTTGGCTGCACTAGATGTCATTTAGAGTTTTATGTGGGTGTGAATAATTTTGGGCTTTAGTGGCTGTGACATTTTTAAGGAATTTACCAAATAGGCTGAAAAATCCAAATGGTATTTTGATATCAACCAGATTTTCAACCTCATTATCCATCAACCTCCGTCCACCATTCTGGAACTTTGATGCTTTCTATCATGTTTTCTGCAAATAGTTGCACAAATTGTGAGATTGGGTGAGGGTGGACCACCACTTGTGATGTGATGGGCTGGAGGACGTTGGACTTTAGCTGCTGGGCCTAATCAGAGCTGCTGCTGCAATCACTGGTCGAATGAGGGCATACGGTTTCAATCAGCGCTACCATCTAGTGGTTTCTATCGTCACCTTTGGATCACCGAAAACAAACACGCTTTCAGCCCTGAAGGTCAACACGTCCTCCTGCACAGATGTTGTGCTGGAAACATGTTGCGTTGTTTTGTGGTTTGAGCAACTGAGACAGTTTGGATCCAGAGTTTGATGCAGTGCACGATGACCTTCATCCACTAGAGCTGCCATGTGGTGGAACCCAGAGAGGACTGGATGGGACAGTCTTCTCTCCTGAACACCAGGATAGAGATAACATTGCTGTAAAATGTATTAATATATAAAATATATTTAAGGCCTTTGAGAATAAAGCTTGCCTGAAATATGGATATAAAGTTAAAATGTTAAGTGTCACTTTAAGCGCTAATAAAGACATGTCTAATACAAATGAACACAGATAACCAAGGTTATTTATTATATTTCAATACATTTTTCGTGCACTGCTGTATCATCAATGTAATGTGAATTTTAAGTTAAAGGAGTTGGAAAATAAATGAAAGTTTACAGGAAGATTAAGATGTTTGTTTCTTTTTACGCTGCATTTAAAATTATTCAGCTGGCAGTGTTTTTTATTTATGCATTCAGTTATAGTTTTTGCTAATTTGGGGGCTCCATCTTTTTATTTCTAAGAGTAGAAAGACAGTGTGTGGCAGGAATGTAGGCTATTCCTGATAAACTGATGAATTATTCCTCCGTGTGGAGAGAATTAAAGTCCACATATGAATATGAATGAAGCTGAGATGGTGTGTGATATTTTCAAACCAGCCTCAGCAGTTGAGACCTCTTGAAGAGGGTAGGTTGAGCTTTTCATCAGGGAATACTCTTTATAGAAGCTAAATGATAGGATGCATGGCAGGAATACAGAAGACGGGCTCAGACTCCGTTAATTCACTGGGCCTGGTGCCAGGAGGCAGCTTGACGAGGTGAGAGAAGCCACAGAGAATGAATTCAACTGGACACAATAGCTTCAATTCCTTCGTGCATATCCATCTTCCTCATATGTCCTAAAACTGCCTTTGTTCTGATTAAATATGAACGTCTTCTACACTTGAAAGATAGGGGGAAAACCACATTCTGCTTCTCATTTAGATCATATTCATGCTGTATATGGCGACACAAACAGACTGATTGCAGCATTGTTGCTGCGGACCAATCAGAAAATTGATGAACTGTTTTCTAAATTGATTTTTTTTCAGCTGGTGTCAGTGCTCACACAGCGATTACACTTCAGACAAAGAATTTAATTGAATGAACAGCAGCGCATCATCAGCAAAAAAGTTGAACCACAAGTTTCAGTCCCATAACTGAGTCAAATATCACATATCCTTCAACGTTAAAGCATTAATTCCCACTTTTTCCCACTGTGAGAAATAAATGCTATATATCTAACTGACCAACTCCATGTATTCCTCCTCCTTATATGTGTGGATACAAAAACTTTGAATCTGTAAAGAAAAATCTCAGGTGCTGTTACAATGTGGACAAAGCCTCAGGGTTATCCAGGAATAAAGAGGAGAACATAGGACCCTATCTCTGAAACAGTCTTGTGTTTCTGGTCCTAGAACAGAGTGGGGAACCTGGGGAACGTAGTCACACTTCCAATAATTACTGGCTAAATGTTCCACTATGCTGATGATGTGTGATGTGGCTGGGCTTGACGTGTGTCCACACAGAAATCATTCCAGCTGTATTTTTCACGCGTGTCCGATGGAACCGGCACGCTTCTATTTTAATCAATCCAGCTGTCACGGGCCACATAGGAGCTTGCGTTTCACTTGCCCCCATGCTATGCACACGACTGGTTCCATTTTCCTGTGTTTCCCCTGACGTAGCGCTGCCAGTACGTGGCTGACCTACACTCAACCCTCAGCCTGGACACGTTCCATGTGTGCAGGCATATGGAGCACTCGCTGCTGCAGGTTGAGAAGCAGCTTTTTCTCAA
Organism: Eupleurogrammus muticus; assembly: GCA_036785175.1. Classification (NCBI taxonomy): domain Eukaryota; kingdom Metazoa; phylum Chordata; class Actinopteri; order Scombriformes; family Trichiuridae; genus Eupleurogrammus; species Eupleurogrammus muticus. Next base: position 601,770 of record JAYKQN010000041.1, read on the forward strand.
AAAAAAAGAAAAAATAACAGCTCATTTGCTTGAGACGTCCCAGCATCTGATTAGGAAACCCCTTGGGTGGCCCCCTGCGGAGGTTATCTGGGTACGGCTAATTGGGAGGAAACCCCGAGGCAGAACCCTGAATACGCCAGAGGGATTATATATCCCATCTGGACTGAGAAAGCTTTCAAGAGCCCAGGAGACTGAGGGATAGAGGCAGGAGAAGGATTTGTTGAGTCGGCTCTCACCACAACAGGTGCACGGTTAGGTGGGGACAACAGATGTTAGTTTTAGATGTGCAGAAAACAGAAGAAGGTGGTATATGTGCAGTGGAACAGTCACCCCTCGTGGCCCAATTATCGAAAATTGCATGTTAGAATGCCCTCTTGGAAGCTAAAACGTGTGTTTGAGTGTTCTGTAGGAGCCAAAACGTGATAAAGTGTCCTCTTCAGCTGCAACGGAACGCTATATCTGCATTTTCCTCCTTTCAGTGCAACCCACTGGATATGAGGCTGAAACATGCAGATATGATGGTGATAGTTTAGGACGTCAGAATGTGATGTAAATTACAACCAGGACCCACAAAATCTAAATATCAAGACGGGTTCATGTTTTAATCATCACACTTGATTAAAAAGCGATTGTATTGACCTGCAGTCAAGCTGAAATAACCGGACTGTGATCTTTTTCTATTCGGAGACAAACAGCTCATCTGTGTGGACTGATGCACAGCGGCAGTCGCTCGGCTGGCTATAAAAAGTTTGACTTCACCACATGCTCCACGGACACATCACACAGACACACACTGGACGGGAGGGAGTGTGTGAAGCTGGAAGGATTGAACCCAGATGGTCTGTTTCTCGTGACCTGGTGCTGATTATTATTCGTGTGAAGAGAGGCCGCTCTTTGAGTCTGATAGCGATGGCCGACGTGGCCCCAGGCGAGGCCAGGACTGACCCCAAAACACAGCGAAACAACAGCGCCATTCTTCATGTCAGAGGCACACACACACACACACACACACACACACACACACACACACACACACACACACACACACACACACACACATACTTGTCTATCTGACCTCGTGGGTTCACCTGTCAACTACCTACACTATAGGGACGTCCCTTTCTGAATGACATTCAGATGTAGTTTCAAATCAGAAGCCTTTTTACACACACACACACACACACACACACACGCAGTCACATGCTGTAACTGAAATAGCAACAGCTAATTACGTCAGTGAATGAAACTTTTATAATCCACTGTCTTTTTATGTGTTGTGCTGCTCTTTAGTGCCTTTGTTCCTTTACATAACACAAAACACAGTTTAGCCGACAATGAACACACTGTGGAAGCTGCCATGAGCCATGAACACACATCGCTGTGTGCTTCTGTGCTGCTTTCGTTTTATTTTTAAAACAACGAGAAGAAGCTGACCATATTGACAGGATCTAAAATAACTTCAGGCTATACACATGAAGTAAAAAAATCACCTACATGACAGAGTTTTATATTTAGTTTAAGGTGCTTTGAATTTATTACTACTCATTACGTCTACCTCACATTATAGAGGCAAAATTCTTCTATTCTGTCGCTATGCAGATGACACCAAACTATACATTTACATCTACTGGAGAGCTTTTAGCTGGCAGATTTTTTATTAGAATGAATGAATTATTCTCATTTATACTGTAAGTATCTGCTTGACCTTGTTTTATTGCTCCAAATGCATAGTACATTGAGCTGCATTTTGTCAATAAAGGTGCTTTACAAATAAGGTTCTTCTTCTTTATTTCAGTCTAGTTGTCAAAACACTTAACTAAATATGTTTTCAATTGCATTAATCTCTGCAGGATTAAATCAGTTTTCTATTCTTCAATGACATTTTGTGAATGACCCATATGTGCCGTTCTGATGTGGAAAATAAATGGCTCTGAAATTAATATCACGTCTGAATGTGAATGAGCACAGTGGATGGATATGGTGACAAACAGATGTTTGGATAAAAAAATTGAGTGAAGGAGGAAATCAACGACATGGCAAAAGGTGGCATAAAAATGGGACACTTATCCATCCAATTAAATTTACAGCCTCCAATAAGCACATTTGGCAGTCTGGGCTACAGGAATTGAAAAATGGTGGACCTGTGTCCTCAGACATGCCCCCCCCCATCACACACACACACACTACACTCTTCAATCATAGCACCGGCAGCCGTAAGCACCATTTCAGAGGACGCCATTATGCAAGGAAAATGTCATTAGCGATTTTACAATTTCACGCATCAGCGCCGCTAACATGTCTCTGGAAGACGGCGAAAGGAAAAGGCCCAAAGTCTGAAAGCAAAACCGTGACTGAGATGGAGGAGAGTGAATTCTCTGCAGCAGACCTCCGTCCCTTCCATCAGGGCCCTGCATTACTCAGCCACGCCACAACCGCCTGAACCGATAAACCCTAAGACAGAAGAACAAACCACTGGTTCTCAAATAGTGGGGGGGGCAGGAGGCCCCATCGGGGGGGGGCGTTAGACCTTGGGGAACATGCTTTTTTAGTTTTTTATTTTTCACTGTCCTGGAATAAAGTGCAATTGCACCTCCACTCCATTAGGGGGCAGCAGAGTGTTCACAGGGAGCATACAGCACAGAGTATGAGTATGAAGTGTAGACACCAAGTGACACCATGAAAACATATTTAACAGGGATGAGAAGACAGGCGGAGAGAGACGGAGATAAAGAGACAAACGAAAGTCTCCCAAAGCTAAGACGAGGAAATATGACGAAGCGTCTGTAGCGCTTGGTTCACTGTGAAAGACCGGTGTGTTACTGAGTCTGAAATGTTGGAGACAGAGACATTAAAGACATTACACCACAATCACTGATAAGACCATTTATGTTTATAGTTTAATTATGATTTAATTTTATTTTTTATTTCAGATGCAGCTATAACTGCTGTAACCCTGCCTGAAACATCTTGTACATTGTTTGTACATTTAAATACTACACCACTAGAATAAAAAATAAAATAAAAATAAAAATTCCATTGCAAATGAGTGTGAACCCGTGGGCAGGATCGATGGATGATTCCCTCCTCCACGGAGAAGGATCAGAAGACGTTATAATTAAGCCGAGTGCTGACGTCTCAGAGGGAACAGACCAACAGGCTGCCACTACTGGAGCTGAATGGAGCGTCAGCGGAATAAATATACAGCACAAAGGCTGATGTGTGTGAGTAAAACATAATAATACGTAATAATAGAACAGGTGATGAACCTGGATGTGAATTAAATAAATCAACTGTACGTTAGCAACACAACATTTAATGTATAATTAAGGGAAGTGGTGTCGAGGGTGGAGGTAACAACAAACGCTTAAATGATGTTAACACTGCTGTTACCAATGAAACCATTCCCTGTTTGTCCAGTAATAATAATAATTATTATTATTATTAACACCTGTTTACCTGCTGCTCTGTGTCAGTAGAACATAAATAGAGACAGTGATTTTACACATCAAATAACTGTGTGAATATGATGCTAATGTTATTTTACTGACAACAAAATATTTTACCATAATTTCATTGTGAATTAACTGCAATAACTGTAATTTACTGCTTTTTTACCATGTATAAACAATATTATTATTAGCTGCTTTTGGACATTTTAAGACAATCCACCGATATGAACCCAAATATTCCTGTTTTTTTATTCTTTACACATCTTTCCATCATTTCTTGCTAGTACAGCAGAAACTGTCCATTTTTCACCAATGGACTCGCTGAGACACACACAGAGTTCACGGCAGGAAGATTCACGGCAGGAAGATTCACGGCAGAATGTTTGCTCCGAGTTTTCCACGTGGCCCCTCAGAGATGTTTTTTCTGACTGATTTAATACTTTGAAGAATAAAGTCAGTTGCAGGCTCTGCTGCTTCCTGTTGGTGGGTAGCGTCTATATTTAGCTTCAGCTCCAAACGCCAAATCCTCATCAGGAGGGAGCAGAAAAACCCGATAAATAAGCCTTGATTTATCAGAGATAATTCTAGCTGTGTATCAAACACACACACACACACACACACACACACACACACACACACACACACACACACACACAGACAATGATCGTTCTGTCGTCTCCAGTCAGCGTTTGACAGATGCTCCTATTACTTTAATTATTTCATTTATCCCCCCCCTCCCCCCCAGCTGTGTTAACAGCGCCACTAAATCACATTTTGGACTTGAAAGCGGTTCTGGTGTGGTATCACGGCATGTGGGGGCTCAGATGAGGCTACTGTATCACGGCTTCCTTCAGGCTATCTGACAACAACAGCACATTGAGGGAGAGTTTCCATGAGGCGGGGGGGGGGGGCGAGCACACTCGGTGTGTGACGTCAGAACCAGTTAAAGGACGGGACTGAGTCGCTGTGACCCCCCCGGGTGACGGCGTGACCTCTTCACCCTGGGGGGGCTGTTGTCTGAGCAGATAAATTACTAAACAGGCTAATTTCAACCTTTATTTCCGCTCATGCTGTGTGAAAATAAAACACAGACGTTCTGTCACTGATCTCATCCACGCAGCGATCCGTCCGTTAATTAGCCAGCACAGAGGATGATTAAAAGACCTGCGTCCACGTCCTTACCGACAGTCAGAGCTGACATCAATCCCGTCATCTGTTCTGACACGTCTTCTCTGCAGCCTCCTGGAACACGACGCTGCGACGTGGACCGCAGAGCAGAGGAGGAATCCTGCTGTTCTGGCTTCATTAAAACCTCTGTTTCCTGTAACGTCGTCTTATTTACTGCTTCAGGGGGAAATAGAGCAGCAACAAACGTGTTTTCCCAGAGGAACGATGAATTCCCCGTTCCGAGCCTTTTTCCAGTTTAACCAACACGTCACGTTGTTCCTGTTTGAACACTGGAATTCACAGGAAACACATTCTCTCAACATGCAGCAGACCCTGAGCATCGGTTGTAGGAGATCCTCAAATTGGATTTTGAATGTCATTTGATGATTAATCTCAGGCAGCAATTGGCCTTAATTGGCTGTTTCTGTCTATCTTCATGCACAGAGACTAGAATGTTTTTTTGGCTCCTGTGATGTGAATGGACCTGGATCACTGCTGTCATCATGCTGCATAACCAGAAACACCTCATCCCTCAGGCTGCTCCACACTCACTGACTCCCAGTGATTTACCGGTAATGAGCTGCTGTTCTGCAGCGACGTGGACGTAAAGAATCGTGGAGGAACAGACAAACCCAGGCTCTGAATAAAACCACGCGGCTTCTCTGGGGTTCAGACGATCAATGAACTGCAGCGACGTCAGAGTCTGATCGATATCTGAGAATCAGAAACATTCACACACACGAACACGGATACGTTCATGAAGTAGCTGAAAATACGGAAATGATTATGATGCACGTAGACAGATATTTAACATTTAAACCCACTAGAAACTATTGGTTCTGATTGTCTGTCATTTTCTACTCATTCAATGACTATATATATATATATATATATATATATATATATATATATATATAGTATCTCAGAGGTGTAATCTCCATCCCCGTCATGACTCCTGTGATGTTACTTGAGTCAATTCATCAGATTTTCACAGCAGCAGCAGTTTCCTCTGGAGACAGAAAAGCCTTTAATTCCTATTTAATTCCTGTTTAATTCCTGTTTAATTCCTATTTTTCCACATGTGGAACTCCCAGAACACGTGAACACAGCTTTGA